>NIUQ01000130.1:0-73446 GCA_002796945.1 Plectus sambesii | reverse complement strand
TCGAAAATTAGCCTCGAACGTATTTACGAGAAGTTGCGTTATCGTGCCTTCACATCACTCTGTAATATACTTCCCAAATATGTTTGCGAGAAATGCAGATAATAGCAACATTTTTGTTAATAATTGTGAAAATTCTCACACGCGACAATTGTCAATGTTCATTAATAGCTGCAATTCACGAATGCGCTCTTACGCTGCCGATAGGGAGATTAATCCAACATTTATCATGCAAAGAATCGTATTTTGCCTTATTTAATCTAAGCTTTCTTGTTAATGATCAAAAAATTTTGACTATAAGAATGTTTTTTCAGTTGAGAAAGCGGGTGGAAAGTGTCTGCCGTGCGTCGTGGACGTGCGCGACGAGAAGTCGGTCCAGGATGCGGTGGAAGCGGCCGTGAAGAAGTTCGGAGGCATTGACATCCTCGTCAACAACGCCTCCGCCATTTCCCTCACCGGCACCCTGGAAACCCCCATGAAGCGCTACGATCTCATGCACCAGATTAACACGCGCGGAACTTATCTTGTGTACGCTCTTCTTCTTTTCCTCCTCTTTTACTCTCTTTTTCATATTGTCCGTCTTTTAGCTCCCAGAAATGCATCCCATACCTCAAGCAAGGCAAAAATCCTCACATCCTCAACATCAGCCCGCCGCTTCTTATGGAGACTCAGTGGTTCAGCAGACATGTCGGTACGTTGGAAAGCGAAGATTGTTTATATATTACATTATGTAGAAGCAGGAGGGGGCGTTACTGTCGGGAATAAGCAATCTTTTTGCATGTAGATATCGAGTGATTGCTGTATTAACGGGGATATGGTGTTCAAGAATAGTCGAAAATCGCCTTACATTATACACCATTTTTACTTCGATAAGGTCATTCTGATTAAAAGATAATGTTTTTAAACGATAGAGTGCATTTTCATGTCAAATCAATGTAAAAAGTGTCTTTACTAAAGCGGAAAGGATAAATATGAGTACTCTCTTGTAAATCGCCAGTTGCCTTCATTGACTGTCTCATCATTCAGCGTACACGATGGCAAAGTACGGCATGTCGATGTGTGTACTGGGAATGCACGAAGAGCTGCGACCGGATCGGATCGGTGTGAACGCTCTGTGGCCTCGCACAGGTGAGTCTTTTTAGATTCTTTTTTCATTGTTTTTTCAATTTCTTTATTTTTTCGGCCTTTTCTTTCGATTTTTTCCTTTCGATTTCTTTTCTTTGGCCGCCGCGCTCTTTCAAATGCTCTCATGACAATTGCAGCCATTTGGACGTCGGCGATGGAGATGCTTACCGGCGAGGGCGGCGCTTCAGGCTCGCGTAAACCATCCATCATGGCCGACGCCGCCTATGCGGTGCTCAGCCGTGACTCTGGCAACTTCACCGGCAATTTCTGCATCGATGACGACGTACTCAAGGAGGCTGGCGTGACCGACTTGGATCAGTACGCTATCGATCCAAGTAAGTAATGCGGTCATTTTTATATTATAGTCAACTGCTTTTATAACGCCAAGTTCTGTAACGGTGCTGTCTTTATAACATCGGTCCTAGGCCGGTCCCATCATAGTGTATTATATTTTGTCCAGGGTCAACTGCGTTTATAACGTCGCTGTCTTTATAACGTCGGTGTTTGGCCGGTCCCTTGACCGACGTTATAAACACAGTTGACTGTAGTTGTCCAAAAAGGACTTTCAAAAACGATCTCTCGTTTTAAAATAAAATGATGGAAGTTTTTGAAAAGATTTTTTGGACACTTACAAATAACAAAGAACAATTAGGATTAAGTGTAAATTATAGAAATGGATCGTAAAGGTGTGCACGACAGTACTTTAATCAATAGCTTTCACTGTTTGAATTTCAGAGGCTCCTCTCTTGCCCGACTTCTTCGTGCCTGGCGTCGAGTATCCCAGCAGTTTTAGCGAAGGAACACCCGCGCGTCAAAAGAGCCGCAAAGCGACCCAGGCGGGCGCTCTACCCATCGAGAAGACTTTCAAGGCGCTTCAGCACGTCATCACCGCTGATTTGGTCGCCAAAATTGGCGCCGTCTACGAGTTCAATTTGACTGGTGCGTTTTCTTTTCTTCACTTTCTTGTCTCTTATCTCCCTTTTAATACCATTGGAAGGTCAAAATCATTGGAGAGGTTGCATAATCGCGCTCTAACTTGTTTCATTAGTTATTTTACAGTATAATTATGCCCATTGTGAATCATAACGCTTTATATCGCTACGAATTATTTACCTTTAGGAGACTCTTTTTTTACCGGCTCATTGTGCCGAGTTACTCATTGCAATAATTGTTCAGGATGTTAGATGGCTTTCGGGCCCATTTAATGTTTTAATACTACTTTCTCATATAGATTCCGTGTAATTTATACCATTTCTATGTAAATAAGCACATTCTCCTAACCACAAGGGACAATTTAATATTCAAAGAAGATGTTCTAAAAATCAAAAATAACATTTTCTTAGTCAGATCATCCTGAAAAGTGTCCATATTTAAGTGGAAAGGGAATAAATTCATAGAATTCGCAGTCAGCTTGTCATATACAGCTGAAAACAATATTCGGTGCATTCTCATAGAGAGATTTGGCAACTATCGTGATTTAAATTCCCGCCGTTCAATTTCAGGAGAGCCTTCTGGGCAGTATTATATCGACTTGAAGAACGGCTCGGGCTCGGCGGGAGAGGGCGCTCCTCCCCACAAGGCGGATGTTTCTTTCTCGATGAACAGCGAGGACTTTACAAAAATGTTCCAAGGAGAACTAAAGGCTACCCAGGCGTTCATGTCTGGCAAGCTGAAAATCAAGGGCGACATGGGAAAGGCCATGAAACTCGAAGGACTCATGGGCCAACTCAAAAAGAGCAAGCTCTAAGCGCGTATACTCTTCGTTGCGCTATTTAGTGAAATTGTAACATATTTATCGTTTGTCATTCACAGCGTTTGTGTTTCGGATTGTGTATCAGTGTTTTATTTCAACAACTTTATTCGCCTATTGCTACAGTGCAGCGACGCCCGGATTAGCGCAGCGCCTCGGCATCCAGTCGAGAGCTGCGTTTTTCCAGTTTCTGCATTTACCCGGGTTATACACTCTATCGTATCACGGTTGACAGATAAAAGAAGAATAAAGAAGATTCGATGATATTTGGGTGATGGTAGTTTTGCTGTCCTCTAGTATTGCTTCAATTTGAGATACATTCGCAGGAAATCTTTAGTCGCTGCGTTCTTTTCCATCAATTTGCGATCTGCAAACAATTATTTGCTGCTACCGCGCCAATTACGATGAGTACTTACAATTTTGGAGTAAGCGCTTGCCAATTCCCCCATAGAACGGCAGATTTACGCCATCCAGGTCGTCGGGCTTTTCTAAATAGCTTATTGACGTAATCAAAATATTGTGCGACCAACTTGTAAAAACATATTATTAGTTAAATATAGTCACCCGCACGCAAAAGATGTTGTCATATACCCAAGTGGCCTATTTTCACAAACGCGTTAAGCACGCATCGATCACGCAATGGTCCAAACGCCTATTTACTCTCTGAGTAGGAGTCCATTAGCAGAGGGTCAATAAGGAATGTATCAGGAGACCTCACGGCAACAGAAGACTCACCAATCACGTCCTTAATTTTAGAGATATTACAGACTACACCTATTGAAACAGCTGACAGAATGCTTGGTCCTCTTTTTGAACTTTGAAATGACTTTTTGAACCTCACATTAAACTCTCACCGAAAGTAAATTTGATGCCAGTTTGTGGCGTGTACACGTAAAAGTGCTTTTACAAAATGATCAAATCCAGAAAAGTTAGCTTTCTTACGGATATCTTGAAGGCTGTCGGTATCCTCGTCGTATTCTTCCGCCGCACTCACAAGTATAAGAACGAACAAGAAAATGAAGCAAATGTATGGTCGCATTGCCTTCGCTGCACCTGCTTCACGACTCTGACGACACTAACGTACCGCAGTGCGTCGGTGTCAGAAGCAATATCAAGGGATCTCTTCGTATCTTGATTGGAGTTTGGATTATTGAATTGTTCCGAAGATGTGACGTCCGCCTACATTTCCATACTTGAATCTAATAACTATAGAATTGACGATGCGCGGATGGCCAGAACACGAACGTCTATATTTATCTGAGGCATTTAATTGAAAATGACGCTGTTGAAAACAATTAGTGCTTAGTTCGCATTAGTAGGACGGTCCGTTGACCAATCTTTTCCCGTGCCATGTCTTACTAAAAAGAATAAAGATATCCGGCTTCAAGCCGCCGCGAAAAGTTTAAATAGAACATTCGAAATGGGCTTGCGTATTATGCACAATGAACAATTGTATCATATTCATGCATTCTCTGACAAAATGCATCCGTGTCATGAAGACTATTATTGTTTGCATATGAACAATCGTGATCCAGTACAGATATGACGGCGACATCAAATGTCCAGCAGTTGATACTTCCTCTTCTCTGCGCTTGCAGGTGGCATGCAATGACCAAAATAACCGCGTGTATCAGTGTCGCAGGCGCACATGTCGTTATTTCCTGTACTTTCCCAGAAACGAGACTCCACGAAGAGGTGGAAAATTTCATCCTTTCAGTCTGAAGAAAGAATGAAAGTTACAAAGCTAGCTGAGGAAGCGAGAGAACGTGCCATAATATATCCGTTCATGCTCTCCTCTGATCGCAGACATTCTTCCTTCCGCATAGTTGTGACGCAAAACAGCGCAGACGCTCACGTGCACTTTTTTAACCAAGCGAAAGTGATTTGTTGGTAACGGGGGCAGTGATTACGACACATCTAGGCGCTGCTCGCTTGCGAGCAACCAGTTAGCCAATTCGAACGTCAACTTTAATTTGAAGGCAGTCAGACGAGTCGTACTATTGAATGAACGTAACGATGGACGATCGTCAGCAGCCGCCTCGGGGCCCAGAAGACGCATAGGTTTTTGAGTTGACAACTAGTCGGCAAATTAAATCTCCGTGTGGCGATCACTGAAGCAACCTGTCTCAGCCCGTGGCGCATGACCCAGCAGCATGTTGTCGGTCGGGTGTTTATTGTTTATATCTGCTCTACTTTTTCATGTATCCGCCCTGATGAATCTCAAGCCCGTCGATTATGAAAGCTCGGATCTCCCCTTTGCTGTACTCTTGAAGATAGTGGGACGCGGTATTTTTGGCTCCCAACGTCGAGGAACCGGCTGGTTGCTGGCCGATCGCGGTGGTCTGTTTGTAATCACAGCTGCGCACAACTTTGCCAAGTCGGCCAACGAAGGCGACACGCTCCATATCTTCGCGGGCGCGCCAGAACCTTATCACGGCGCTCATCAACGATATCGTCTCCGCCTGTCAGCTGTAGATGATCACCGCCATGAGAACCTTGAAAGCAATGCATTGCCAACGGACGGCAACGAAAATTTCGCATCGGTCTCCTTCATCAAAGAGGCTGAGGGCAACGAACAATCGAGTGTTCCAAACGATATTGCCATCGTACATTTAACTGGTGACAATCGACAACTGCTGGCCGGTACAAGGCCACTCGCACTGCATCAGCTGTCAACAAATACCAGCATTCTTGCGACAAGTACACGACTACGCCTATTCGGCTGCGCATCACCGCCAATTGCTCAAGACACCAAGTCGGCTGTTTCATCTTATAGAGGAAGCTATAATTAACTTATCGATTCCTTTATTGCAGCTACTATATCATCGATCCGGAAGAATGTATGTTCAGCAGTAATGAAACAAAAGGATTCTGCTTCAGGTGCAAGTTTGGCTGGGACCAGCCGGTCAAAGGGGACAGCGGTGCCGCGATCATCTGCCCAGACAATGCCACCGAAGAGGGAGGTAAGAACTTTCATGCGTCTTTGCTGCACTTGCATATGTCTCAGCGACAAGTTGCAGATCCTCAAGTATGTGGAATGCTCTTTGCGCGCACGAACACGAAGGCAGGACTGGCGCTGTCAATGGCTCATTATGGACCGTTCATTCAGAAGATAATCGAACGAGTTTTGTGAATATCGTCGGACCACACTGCTGCTGTAAGACAAGCTCAGTTCTCAAACAAGAATCAATTCTTTCCCCATTTGGTGCACAATATCTGTAAAAAACAATTCGAGTCAAACACGATGACATATGTATAAAATATCGAGAGCATTGCCTTCTACACACATACATCGCGTTAATTTGATGGGCGAATACATAAAACAACCTGCCGATCACACAACCAATCATTATTTCAAAGCGGTCATTTTCAAAGCCCATTACCACAGGAATTAAGTGAATATGGAACGAACAAAGCGCCATTTAAAACCCATTGCGCCACTCGATTCGCGGCATTAATACAATCGTAAAAGAGCACCTTTTTTTGAAAGAAATATTGAGCACAAATCAGTGAGCATATCTTTGTACAGACATAGCGACAAGATCATCTTAGCCGTTTGAAAGAATTGTCCTGAGCAAATCACCAATTCAGATTGCGAAAGTGAGTCACGAATATCGCTGGATATGTTTTCTCGAAGAGGGCAATTTTGTGCTTCTTCTCGTCGAGGGTCATCTTGGTGTCATCGATGATCTGATTCATAAGTGTGACCAGCATCTCCTCCTCCCTTCTCTGTGCGTCAGTGACGTTCTCCCCCGTCAACGGCTCGCAATAACGCAGCGCTAAATTCAATTGTTACTGCATGAAGCAAAAACGAAGCAGGATATTAGTGAGTAAACTACGATCAGTGTAACTCTGACGACTGCGCCATGGATTATTGTTTTTAGTCGCGCATGAAAGGCTGGCCGCTAATTATATCAGCTTCTATTGCAATTAACTCGCGCCTAAGGCGGCGAAAGATCGCCAAGTGTGGGTGGGGAGTTGTCATTCAGTTACCCTTTCTGTAACTTTCACGTGACAAATTGCTAAAATGTGAGAAGCACGTTGGATGCTAAATTAGCCTTATCATACGTGCGGTAAAGCAATCTATTTTACATTCGCAAGGGGTGGCCGCAGTTCGTCTTTAAGAATTAAGTATAAAGAAGGAAAAGAATGCTGCATACCGGGTTCGGGGGTGGCGACCGTATACTTTCGTTGAAAGAGACGCTTGGCGATGTCGACGCGTAGTTTATCGGGCCAGACGAACAAATCCGATTCAAAGTCCACGAGGCGCAGGAGGAGCCTAAACGCTTTGGACGAATGCACCGTGGATGGCATGACGAACGCCATCATCTGAGTAGCTGCTTCAAAGCAATTGTCGGGCTGAAACAGATTCCTTCAACCAATTCATTTACATGCAGGCAGAATAGCTGACAAGCGCCTAACACCAATACAGTACACTTAACTCGCCGCAAACCTTCCACACACAAAGACGCTGATTAGAGCATGGAGGTGAATTTTGTACGGCGATATACGGTAGATATCACAAATATTATATTAGTGTTAGACGCTTATTGAATACTCGCTTTTGCTGCGTACATTAGCGGCGAGTTTGAAGAACAATTCGGTGCCTTTGAGAGACGTGAGGAGGTAGAGCAGACGACTGAGCGCGAGACGGCTATGAGCGGGCAGCAAGAGGACAAGGTAGTGAACTGCTTCCGTCACACGGTCCTCTTTGCTCGGATCGTTCAGCAGCTGATCGCATACCGCCGATAAGAGCACTTCGTAGTCCGCCGGAAAGAGCGAGTGCTTCCCGCGCTTTGTCATATGCGAATAGCGCTCTTTCACCTGCAACAACATGCGCGTAAGAACTTCATACTCTGTAGCAGGGTTTGGAATAAGTTTATTCGGTTAAGAAAGTAAGATTCTATTCGTAAGCAAGAGTTTCAGTTGATTTCACTTTTTTGGAACTAAGCTCTTTGCTCCTTGTGATGTCTGGATCGAGGAAGTTTACAAAGCCAAAGCATTAAAGCTGTACTTTGGAGGCGTGCCAAGAAAATTTATCCATATCTCTAGCTCAAACAACCACACGATTTCCTTTTCAAAACGCACACAAAAGCTACGATTATCGATTGTTTGCAAACGTAACTAAACAATCGCCGATCATATCTTTCGGGTGCACTTGGAAAGTGAAAGCGCGTGGAACAGGTCCTAATGCGTCATTTAAAAAACATTAAAACTGCAGAAAGTCGAGCGCGACGAACCTGTTCGAAGACGGCCGTGGCCAGGTGTGCGCGCTCTCGATCAATATCGCCGGTCGGATCGCGACAAATTCCATCGATCAACTTGGTGTCGGGTACACACGCCAGACACGCCCAGAAGAAGTTGCTCAATGGCCTGAAAAACATTCGCGATAACAATCGCCAACACACAAAGGCCAAAATCATTAAACTAACGTTCGGGTGAAATGTAGAAATATATTTACATTTCTGCGTTGTCATCACACTTGTTGTGAACAAATGAGTGATGATGACGCAGGAATGTTATTGCATTTCGACAGTTTACATTAGTTTTATGAAATTGGCTCCAGGCCAAAAACACACCTCGTGACCAAATTTTCTGCCAAATGCCGCCGGGCGACGTCGTCGTTCTCGAAGGTCGCCGGCTCCGTCGACGCGCCGAAGCCCACGAATGTCAGCAGTCCGGCCAGCGTACTCATGTTGCTCTGCAAAGTGATATTGATAAACGAAAGGATTGGATTTGGGAAGCATTCAAATTTGGGGAAATCAATCCTGGACTGTCTCACTCGAAATTCTATTAATCCCGATCTTTTCTACCAAAGCTGTGACATTCTGGAAATTTTAGAATTCATTACCCGAAGCCTCAAAAATTGGGAAGCTCCTAGTTTCAGTCTTCGAATCGAGCCCTAATGAACACAGCGATCAATATGCATGGACAACCTTGTCGTGACTCGTGAGGAACTGAGCAGTCTGGCGGTGTGCGAGGATTTCATCCAAGACGGGCACTTCAATTAGCGACAGCAGAAGACAGAGCGCGGCTTCGTGCAGAGTGAGATCATCTGAAGCAGCGCCATCGGTGTGAAGTCAGTGCAAAAAATGGATAAAGTAATGCCCACCGCAAGCAGTCAGCTCTTCCTCTCCAATATTCATCAGCGCCGCTTCGCTGTCGACACTCATGCTGGATCGCAGCGATTCATTACGTTCGCGTTCAATAAGGCGGTAGTGAGGCGCTGAAAGAGAAATTTGAGGGGTGTACACGGGTAAGTAAAAGGACACTCCTATAGAATAGGGTCCCAAAACCACTCAGTCTAATGATTAATCATAGATTCACGCTTGTACGCATCGAAACGGCAGACTTTGGGACCCTTTTCTACATAATTGTTAGTGAGAGATAGCGTCAGGAACGAACATTTTGGAATGATTCGAGGCGATTTGGGCAGGAAAGATTTCAGCGAACGGAGCGTCGAACTGCGCTGCACCAAGTCGAGCGACGGCGTGAACGGCGAAGCGGCCGTCCGGCTGTGTCTCATTGGCGCCGGTGACGAAAAGCTCAGCGCGCTGAAGCAGTCAACGCTATAAACACCATACATTCAGGCACGCGCAAGAGTTAGCAATTTCGGTTCTATAACTCCAAGATTTTTTATCAACAAATTATTAGTATATATCATTTAAAGCTATTACGCTTATAACGGTTACGTTTGAATGGTCACTAAATTTCGCCTTCGAGCGGTTTATACAGGGCAATAAATCGTTTATAACGGTAATAACTTATGCGGTTGGTAATATTTTACCATAATTCCTGACTTTTGCATTCAATTTCTTCAATATTGAGTTCGAATGGAATGCAAAAGCGACGGATCGGATTCCAAGGCCGCTTATAATTTTACTGAGTTCAGCGTTAATTCTGACATTCTAAGGGAACCCTTCTTAGCTAATACACCTCTGGAGCATTTTATTGAAAAAACCGCGTATAAGACTCACTTTTCATTTTCATCGCTTTCAAATGTATAATAAGTTCGCTTGCTGGCATCAAACTCATCTGGACAAGACGAGGAACACGCAGGCACGATGAATCGCTCGCGAAGCCAAATGTTCAGCAGCTGAAACACAGAGTTTTAAGCCTGAAACAGGTTAGGGAACCATGAATACAACAATACATAAAGGTCTGTTTACAATATAAAGATTTCATGGTTTCAGCTTCAAAGTGCACGCTTAACATATGATGATTGACCATTCTGTAGGTCTTAAAACGGGCAGCCTATTCTTTGCGTATGTTTTAAACTGGAATTGTGGAATCAATTAAACTGCGCATGGACCATAACAACCATAATACATACTAGTGCCGAAGATTACAATGACATGATAACTATTGATCCCAATGGTACTCATGGGGCTAAGAAAATAGAATAACAAACTTGATAAATAAAAGCGCTTTCATTCAGTTTATATAATCAGCGTACGCCTACAACTGTCACCGTAAATCTTCATAAAAAATGAAAAGATAACAGAAAGTAAACAGCGTACTTTGACTGCATTCGTCTTGGTAACTTCTTTGCCACCGAAACGATTTTCATTGTTCTTCAGAAAGGTGAACAACACATCTACAGCAGCGGCGCCGCTGAATTCCATTTTTTCAGAAGTTTTTCTGAAAGTGTACAATTGCGTTATGGGACAAACATATGCCTGCTTTAATTAAATAGCTCAGCGGACAGCTCTCTTATAAAACGCTTACTGAAGAATCAAACGTTAAAAAAAGTTCGGAGCGCATTTTTCAAACGTGCGATTTAACTGCTTATAAGAGACATATAAACCGCAACCTTTTCAATACAACTAAAGGCCGACATCCCGAGATATAATGTCTCATACAGCGAAAATCGTTCATAGTTGTAAAGATTGACCGCTACTACATTACGGCTTCCTATGTTTTTGTACAAAGTACAATTGATTTAAAGCGGTCAAACTCTTAATGAAGACATCAAATAAGAGAAATGTAGCGGTTAGAAACTTGCAAAGAACGCACCGCGATCGACTCGATGTGCCTTTTCCGCGTTCTTGGATGATCAGTTCGCGAAATGACGACTGCATTTCTCTCCAAAGCGCCGTTGAGCCAAACTGCGAAACGTCATAATCCGCAGACATCTTTGGTTTCCAATTTCTAGCCCCCTTTTCTAACCACAAAATAGCCACTACTTTGACCGGTTTACATAACCCCAGCACCTCTTGTTATGTCGGTCGTTCGAACGCTTATCTCGGCCACACACAGAGCGTCGCTTGAATGCCTGATCGTTTGAAATCATCGGTCCCGACACGCGTGCCTTCTTCGCGTGCGGTAAAGCGGGCAACATACAAAACTGAATCCTGGCTTTTACATGTCATTTCGGAAGGAGAAGCCAACAGTTTTCTTAAGAAAATCACTGGTTCGTTCCTACTTACGCCCCCCTCCTCTTTTATAGAAAGAGAATGAAAGATCAATAATTAACATTGATGCAACTTGCTCAGTCTTGATGTCAGTAGCATGCAGTTGCGATGTTTCCTGCCGCAAGAAATTAATGCAAGCAACAGGTATAATCGTTTCAACAGTAAATTGTTGTAAGTTGTAACCTTTACCCGATGACTATGACTTTTGACATAATTCTGACATGATATGAATGCCAGTGATTATTTTCCTGTATGCCGGTCTTGCTAGCCGACAATCACTGTTCAATGCATAACGATCACTTGCTATTGATTATTATTATAATGAACCGTACCGATTAGAAAAGAAAAATTCTTTGAAATTTTCGAGGTATGCACGTCAGTCATCATGCAAAGGTCATATCTACGTCAGCTTTTGCTGAATACCAGAGGTTAAAGTAGTCGGATTGAAGCTAAAAATTGCAGTGGATTAGTACGATATATGTACGCATTCGCTGATGTCGCACATTCTCACTCTCTTCTACAAGAACGAAGAGGGCTTTTTGGGTTTGCTGAAGTTCTTGGATTTACAACAAAGCAACAAAAAGATAAATACATATTCAGTCATTTTCACTCAACTGAAATTGACAAACAAGAGAACAGTGCAGCAGTACACAGTTTACTGGACAATAATCAAAATTTAAACAAACTTGCAGAGACACCACTATTTCTGACATTCATTTGCCTGGTGCATGAAAGAATCATTGATGGCACAATACTAGAACTGTATTGCAATATTTTATGGTGGCTCATTGATAGACATCAGCAAAATTTTCCTAATCGCGATATTCCACGTTCTTTTGTATTTCGAAACGGTTCTAGTGACAAGTTTGTAAACATTCATGATCATTATCTAAACTTTCCTCAGCTTCATTATCTTGGCAAAATGGCATTGCAAATTTTGAGCTTCTAGGAAAGGCTAAATCCTTCTAGGAAAGGCTTTGAAAAACCGTGCCCACGTTTATTTATTCAGTCTGTTCATTTCATCCAAGATTGTTTATTGAGCTAAACTGCGCCCACGTTTATTTAATCAATCTGGTTATTTCATCCAAGCTTCTTTATTCAGTTAAACCGCTCCCATGCGCGTCATAACTGAATAAATAATCTTGGATGAAAGAAACAGCTTAATTTCATTTGCAAAACAAATTACCTCCGGTTTCTAGCAACTATAAAAGACACAGGGGAACGTTTTTTGACAAAACTATTCCACTTCTTGTCTCAATAGCCTTTTAAATCGACATCAAGCCAAGTTTAGTTTCTCGTTCTTCGAAGTCAGCTAATCAATAACTTCGTTACCCTTTTTCAAACAAGGTAAAAAATTTAATGCTAATAATATGGTTCAAATTTTAAAAAAGCGAAGGGCAGGTTAGATAGCGGCAGATAGAGCGGCTTCTACTTCTCGCCATTTCACTAGTTCAAAATTTCAACTTTAGAGATTGCACGATAGAGTGCGCTGGATAGTATACTCAAAGACTGATAACATTTGGCAGATCACATAAACTTACTCAGTGCTTAAAATGATGAGGATGTTCTAATCAAAGGTCCTTGAGCTTTCTCTTGGGTTTAATTTTGCAAATATTTGTAAATATTTAGTTATTGGGCCGGTTTCACATCGCGTACTTTAGCTTAAGTCGGACTTTAGGCCTATCCTTTATCGTTGCGTTAAGTCCGACTTTAGCTAAAGTACGCGATGTGAAACCCACCCATTGCATTTTTACTTACAATCGTTTCCATTTGGCTATCAAAAGCAAAAATCATTAGATACTTTTTGAGTTCTCAGAAACTTTATTTAAGCTGAAATGAAAGTATTAATATGTTAAAGCGAATATACAACTTCTGCCGCTTCTAATCGGATAAATCTTTAACCGTTTTTGATATTTGGTTCTTTTCCCAGTGCCAAATGTTTTTTGCCTGAGCTCCTTTTTTAATCAGTCAAACTGATAACGACCAAGTTGATCAGTTTTTAGAAAAAATATGAACCGCCTGGTCAGAAACCTCATCCTCGTCGCTCTCGTCTTGCTCGTCGTGTCCGCCATTCAAGTGGAAGCGGACAAGGGCTGTCCCGACCATCAGTCATGCCACAAGTGGTGCGTGTCGGTTTCTGGAACCAAGGGTGGATTCTGTGAGCGTAGGTGGTTTTTAGCTGGAAAAAACAAATGCGTTTGCTACTGATAAATTTCATCGATCAGATCTACCTTAGGAAAGAAATAGAAAATATTTTATAGGACAAAATCCATTTCTGATTCCTATACGAAATGTTTGTGTATCGCTTGTTCATCATAATTAACAATTGTTTTTAGTACGGGTGGAATACGTTTAGTACAATCAACGAATTGCTGTGTATTACTCGCAAGTTGTTTAAACGCGAAATAAATGCTTATTCCAGAAGCCTTAGCTTTTACCGCAGCGATCGAATGATTTAAACGAGACAGAGGGTATCGAGCAAGGGTGCATCGAATATCGATTATTCAATTGCATTACCGGTGAACAGTGCTGTCGCAGTAAAGTCGGTAATTACTTTACTGACTTTTACTGACTTTTACTGACTTTACCGACTTTTTTACTTTACTGACTTTACTGACTTTACTTTACCGTTTTTACTTTTACTGACTTTCGCAGTAATTTTACCTGTTTTTGAAAGTCGGTAATGATGAAAAGTCGGTAAGTAAATATGATATAGGCGTACAGATGGTATACGATTGTATTGCCGCATGTTTAAATCGTGATCCTAACGACGGCGCTACGTATTTGTTGGATGGGGAATTGGTTAAAAAAAGAACTCCGGCCGCCGGAATCGAACCGACTTCAGGCGGAAAGACTAACCACTACACCATTTCATCTACTGAAGGAAAAGTCCAAAATTTCCCATCAGATTATCATGTCAGATTCCTCTCATGGTCGTACAACGAGCGCGTGCGTTGTACTTATTGATTTTACTGACTTTACTGATTTTTTTTACTTACTTTACCGTTTTTACCGTTTTTACTTACTTTTACTTTACCGACTTGACTTTACTGAGTAATAAATTTTACTGACTTTTACCTTAACGACTTTACCGACTTTACTGCGACAACACTGCCGGTGAAGTGCTATAGTAACATAATTCTTTATGAAAAAAGATACATTACCTACTGCTTCACTCGTTTTTGTTGCTTGCGTTCGACGAACGTAAGGGCTGTTTTTTCGAATAAAGGAAGTTCAAGTTTCGCCTTTGGATGCTGCCTCTACGAGTAAGGAGAGTCAATCACGTTTTTTTTTTGAACACCCCATAAATATTAGGCTGAACGGAAAGAAAGGAATGGCATATTTCTGCTGATGAGCTTGGGTTTATATCAGAAGAACAGAATGTTAGTTACATATCCAGTCATTTGTATAGCACATCACAGAATGAACGGCAAAATAATAATACGGCAGTTTGCTACGTACTTAATACGAACAAAAATTTGGACAAAGTAGCTGAAACACTTTTATTTCTCACCTTCATATGCTCTGTACACGAAAGAATCATTGATGGCTTATTTCGATAACTTTATTGCAATATTATATGGTGGCTCATTGATAGGCATCAGCAAAATTTTCCTGATCGCGATATTCCACGTTCTTTTGTATTTCGAAACGGTTCTAGTGACAAGTTTGTAACCATTCATGATCATTATCTAAACTAGCCTTAGCTTCATTATCTTGGCAAAATGGCATTGCAAATATAGAGCTTCAAGGAAAGGCTACAGCCGGCGCTTTGAAAAACAGCGCCCATGTCGATTAATTAAATCTGTTTACTTTTCCATCCAAGATTGTGTATTCAGTTAAACCGCGCTTATGCTTATTTTTTCAGTCTGTTAATTTCATCCAAGATTGTTTACTCAGTTAAACAGCTCCCACGCGCGTTATGACTGAATAAATAGTCTTGGATGAAAGAAACAGCTTCACGTCATTTGCAAAACAAGCTACCTCCGGTTTCTAGCAACTATAAAAGACACACGGTAACGTTTTTTGAGAAAGTTCTTCCACTTCTTATCTGGATTGCCTTCTAAATCGACACCAAACCTAGTTTTGTTTCTCGTTCTTCGAAGTCTGTTAATCAATAACTTCGTTACCCTTTTTCAAATAAGGTAAAAAATTGAATGCCAATATTACGGTTGAAATTTTAAAAGGGTGAAGGGCAGGTTAGATGGCTACTGACAGAGCGGAAGCTACTTCGCGCCATTTCACAAGTTCAATATTTCAACTTCAGAGGCTGCACGACAGAGTGCGCAGAATAGTATACTCAGAAACTGATAATATTTGGCAGATTACATAAACGTACGAAGTGCTGTTTAAAAGGATGAAAATGTTCCAATCAAAGATCCTCGAGCTTTCTGTTACCGGGTTTTTCCGAAAACCGCCCCCCCCCAAATGACCACTCCTGTGGCGCTTTTTCGGAACACCCGGTTGGCTTAATTTTGCAAATATTTTTAAACGTACAGTTAAATATTTTCACTTACCATCATTTCCATTTAGCTATCAAAAGCAAAAATCATTAGATACTTTTTGAGTTCTCAAAAACTTTATTTAAGCTGAAATGAAAGCATTAAAACGTTTAAGCCAATGTACGACTCCTGGAACTTCTAATCGGATAAATCTTTAACCATACCATTTCGATGTCTGCATTATTACCCAAGTGCCAAATTTTTTTCCCTGACCTCGTTTCTTGATCAGCCAAACTGATGACGATTAAATCGATCATTTTCCAGAAAAAGAAATGAATCAACTGGTCGGAAAAGTCTTCCTCGTCGTTCTCGTGTTGCTCGTCGTAACCGATCTACAAGCGGTAGTGGGCCGCATCTGTGACGAAAGCGATCCTCAATGCAATCCTAGCTATGGGCCTTTTGGAGCAAGAATGGCAAAATATAAAGATTCGTTAAGCATTATAAGACGGGGATGTATTTGCAAAGATGAAATGTTATTGATCAATATGAACTCAGATTAGAAAAAGGAAACAGCTCATTCGAATAATATCTATTTGTAATCCCTACACGAAATACGTGTGTTGCCTTCTTCTAATAACTAACAGCAGTGTATAATACGGTTGGAAAACTTTTGTAACAGTCAACGAATTGCTGTGTATTACTCACATGTTTCTTAAACGCGAAATAAATGCTTATTCCAGAAACCTTAATTCTTCACCACAGCGTTCGAATAATTTAAATGAGTCAAAAGGTATCAACAAAGGTGTATCAGATACCTTGATTATTCAATTGCATTACGGTTAGAATGTTAAGGTAACATAATTTTTTATGAGAAAAGATACATAGCATATTGTTTCAGTCGTTTTTATGCCTGCGCTCGACGGACGTAAGGGCTGTTTCGTTCGAACAAATGAAGTTCAAGTTTCGCCTTTGGATGCTGCCTCTAGGAGTCATGAGAGTCAAACGTATTTTATTTTCGAACACCCTATAAATATTAGGCTGATCATAAAGAAAGGATTGGCATATTTTTGCTATGTGCTTGGATTTATATCAAAATAACAAAAAGATAGTTATATATCCAGTCATTTTTCTAGCACATCACAGAATGAAAGGCAAAAGAATATAACTGCAATTTGCTACGTACTTAACACAATCAAAAATTTGAACAAGTCTGTTGAAACATCTCTATTTCTGACCTTTATTTGCTTAGTACATGAAAAAATTGTTGAAGGCACATTGATTGAACTGTGTTGCAATATTTTATGGTGGCTCATTGCTAGACATCAGCAAAATTTTCCTGATCGCGATATTTCAGCTCTCTTAGGATTTCGAAACGGTTCTAGTGACAAGTTTGTAACCATTTAAGATCATTATGTCAACTTTCCTCAGCTTCATTGTCTTGGCAAAACGGCATTGCAAATATACAGCTTCAAGGAAAACTATATTCGGCGCTTTGAAAAACAGTGCTCATGTTTATTTAATCTATCTATTTATTTCTTCTACGAATGATTATTCAGTTAAACTGCGCTTATGTTTATTTGTTCAATCTGTTTATGTCACCCAAAAGTGTGTATTCAGTTAAACTGCCCCCGTGCGCGTCATAACTAAACAAATATTTTTGGATGAAATGAACAGCTTAATATCATTTTCAAAACAAGTTACCTCCGGTTTCTAGCAACTATAAAAGACACAGTGGAACGTTTTTTGANAAGAAATATTTTTGGATGAAATGAACAGCTTAATATCATTTTCAAAACAAGTTACCTCCGGTTTCTAGCAACTATAAAAGACACAGTGGAACGTTTTTTGACAAAACTCTTCCACTTCTTGTCTGGATTGCCTTCTAAATCGAAATCAAGCCAAGTTTTGTTTCCCGTTCTTCGAAGTTAGCTAATCAGCAATTTCGCTGCCCTTTTCAAATAAGGTAAAAAATTTTACGAAGAATTTGCGGTCTAACTTTTAAAAGTCAAAGGGGTATAGATAAACTGAGATGGCTTCAAATAGAGCGACTGCTTCTTTTGGCCTTTTCACAAGTTCAAAACTCCAACTTTAGATGCTGCACGACAGTGCGCAGAATAGTATATTCAGAAACTGATAACATTTGGCAGATCACATAAACTTACCCAGTGCTTAAAATGATGAAAATGTTTCAATCAAAGGTCCTCGAGCTTTCTCATAGGTTTAATTTTGCAAATATTTTTACTTATATTCATTTCTATTAGGCTATCAAAAGCAAAAATCATGAGATATTTTTGAGTTCTTAGAAACTTTATTTAAGCTGAAATGAGAGCACTAATATGTTTAAGCGAATATAAAACTTCTGCCGCTTCTAATCGGATAAATCTTTGACCTTTCTCGATTTCTGCATCATTTTCCACGTGCCAAATTTTTTTCCCTGACCTCGTTTCTTGATCAGCCAAACTAATGACGACTAAATCGAACAGTTTTTAGGGAAAAAATGAACCGCCTTGTCGGAAACCTCATCCTCGTCGTTCTCGTCTTGCTCTTCGTGTCCGCCATTCAAGTGGAAGCGGAAGGCCATGGCTGTCCCTTCAACCAGTATAAATGCGATTCTTATTGCAAGAGTACTGAAATGAGGGCGGGACACTGTGCAGGCTTTTTACAATTAGCGTGCACTTGCACCATTTAAATCTCATCGATCAAATCGATCTTAAGTTGGAAAAAGGAAATACCTTATTGGACAATATCTGTTTGTGATTCCTACACGAAATGTTTGTGTATCGCTATTTTTTCTAATAACTAGGGATTGTTTTTAGTACGGGTGGAAAACATTTGTTAAAATCAACGAATTGCTGTGTATTACTCGCAATTTGCTTAAACCTGAAATAAATGCTTATTCCAGAAACCTTAATTCTTTACCGCAACTATTGAATGATTAAAACGAGACAAAAGATATCAGCAAGGGTGCATCAGATACCTTGATTATTCAGTTGCATTACCGCTGAATGTTATAGTAACATAATTCTTAGTCAAAGAAAGATAATTAACATACTGTCTTATTCGTTTTTATTGCGTGCGCTCAACGAAACGTAGGGGAGAATTTCATTCAAATTAAGGAAATTCAGTATTTTCGACGCTGTACTCTACGAGTGGTCTCGACACGAAAAATCGCTTACTCTCAGATTATGTTAATGTTTAGCACAGATTGTAGTGTGGAAGTTAAGCTTTCCGAAAAGCGCTCCTTGTTCATTTCGATTTTAAACGAAGCAATTGGAAACAGTTGCTGTTGAGCGGTTCCTCGAGGTGCGACTTTTGCGCCCAGTACTAATATCTGTGCGGGAAGAAAAGAAACTAGAAACGAGACAGAGAGTTACCGTAATCCGCTGAAAAGGAAAGAATTCTGAGTAACCGTGTGCCCTGCCACGCTCATTATATGATTTCTCTAAGCATATTTGATGCATGAAACCGACTTTATACAGCGCTCTAGTCGTTCAGCGCGATCCGTCACGGACCGTTCACGTGTACGTGGTAAAGATTAACGTTGATCAATGAGATCTTCTTCGTCTTCAACCGGCTACGGGTAAACTGAGCTTGGCTCGAAGTACTTTGAGAGGATTGCTGGCGAGCCACGTTGTTCCCGATTCTTCAGTTTGCTCCGGTTCAGCTTCTTCTTCCACTTTTCTCCAAGGTATGTGATCGTACATCCGCATGTTGAAATGTCGAGGAAAAAGAACGGGGTTAATGGAAAAGACACGTCCTATGGGTTGACGAAAACTGTAGCAGTCAACATAATATGCAGCGGTGGTGGCCACTATGATCCAGACACGTAAACCCCACATAGCTCTCTACAATTCTGACTGCGCAAAACTGAACGGAAAGGGAAGTAAGAGGCGCTTTCAATTTCCCCACGGTTCCTCTTACGATGCAGCGAGTCGTTTGCGTAACTATTTTCATTATTTCACACGCTCATCAGCTTGCTGGACGCATATGGCACTGAATTATTCTCGCCGTCCCGCAGCAACAAAACACCCGGAACCTGTCTTCATTAGCTTTTTCGAATAGATAAACGAATGGCACCTGACATCATTTAAATATTGAGCATGGCGCTTAAGACTACGCTCTGCTTAAATGAAATGCTATGAATGGCCAAGGTTTCACGTGAAAAGAGCATATTGAAGCTGAAACGCAAAATCTCGCAGAAGTCATCAGTAGAGCACCGGGTTGGTTAATCCAAAGTGGGCGATTGCGTCATTAGTATTTTATGTGATCGCCTTTATTTAATGACTCTTTGACGTCATTCGACCAGGAATTCTTGCCTGGCGATCTTGCTTGGAGTTTCGCCGAAAAGAAGCTTCCCAGAGGCATATATTTAAAAACGATCTAAAACTATTGAAGGAAAAGTTAAAGAGAGAGCGAATTTTGTTCGGAAATAAACGCAGTATCAATATGCGACGTCGCGGGCTTAAAAATAACTCAGAAAAAGTATTTGATGCAAATTGCAAATAAGCTTCAGAGGGGTTTCCGCATAAACCACAGAGGTTTCACAGGACATGAAGGTTCAAAAAGCAGCAGCAACTATATGAAAAGTGATCCAGTAAATATTCTAAAGCGATTCAAAATATGCTCTTGTCGGCTACTTTAGGAGAAGAATTTGCAAATTTTCATCAGCGACACCAATCCGATCATAGTCAAAGGGCCTACTAAGCATTCTTCTTATGCTTGGACACTTCAACAGTCATAATACTGCCTTGCAAGACAATTCTATTCTATTATGTATTCACTTTGAAATGCNAACAGCAATGATCAACAAATTGGTACGAGTGACCGGGGCGTTTCGATTGGAGAGAAAGGGCGCGTTACGCTCGTTGCGCGTCGGTTGATGTGCTCCGACTGATGTACGCCGACTGATGTGTGCGGAAACACGCGCGTTCACAATGTCGGGCGGTGTGACGGACGTCGCGGGGTGTCGTTCGGCCGCGGTTCGGCCGTGGTCCGATGCGGTCCGGCGTATTCCCTCGTATCTGTTGGGCCATCGCGAATGTGAGAGAGCGGCGCATAATCGGTCATTGCAGAAGGGGACGACGGTCGAGCGGCCGTCGCGATGCCGTCGATCCGCAAGCGCGTCTACGGGCTCATCCGGACGACGTTCTCGCCGTCGCAGAGCATCGACGAGGACGCTTACGAGGCGACCGCCGCTGTCGCCATCTCGCCTAGTCAGTCGGCCTCCCCCATCGACGATGTCTTCAAACCCTCTCTCGGATCCCCCACCGGCGAACATTCTTTCATCTACCATTACCTGACTGGGTGCGTTTCACCATGTTCGCTTTTTTTATATTGTCGTAATTCTTGTGATCAATCACAAGAAAATAAAGTGTTGATCTTGTAGCGATAGTTATTAATAGTGTGAACGCCGCAGCAAACATGCTCAATTTAGTTAATTTCGCTAATAAGCGTGACGCTTTATTCCCTCCGACTCTCTGTTATTGACTAAGACATTTTGACTCCCCCCTTTTACGCCAACCCTTTTGCAGGCGACTGAAGCGCCTTCAGCAGCCCGAGATCTACTACGGCAAAACAGGAGTCGACCTGCCCGTAATTCAATTGGAGGCTTTCAGCAGCAAAGTATGCGCCTCGTACACCGGACCGGACGGCGGTCTCACGGAGGTGTGTTTTCGCTCTCATACTCGAAATACAATCAACCACCATCATCAACAACAATCAAACAACCAGTTTATCCCTTCTCAACCCCTTGCTTCTAGGTGCCATCGGTAAAAAAGCGGCCGATCGCGAGCATCGCGAATCTCGACGACGAACTAAGTCTGAGTTTCGACGGCGAGTCGGTGAACGAGGCGACGTTTAGCGGCGCTTCCCACGACCGGCCGAAACGCCTAGAGGAGTCGGCTTACGGCTGCGGCGCCCTCTCGTGTTCCAGTTTGATCTCCAGCGGTGAGCTCTTTAGCATTGCAAACAGGATTTGTGCAAGATAATCACGTTTTTCGCGCCTTTCGTCCACCTCCCTCGCTCTCTCTCTCTCCCCCACGTTCGCACTCCTCCATCACTCGCACGCGACGCGAGTTGGCGCCATCAGCGCATTTCATTGATCGCCCAGTTAGATTGGCCGTCTCGGAATGCGCTCGGATGATTTATGCTTTGACGGCGGCAGCAGCTAATAAGCAGACGAGACGCGCTGTCTAGCGTCAAAAAGCAACTCTTTTCCCTGCAGTGCTGCGAGTGTCGAGACATAAATAGTCGGCTCTCCGTAGTATCGCGATCGGCGTCAGTCGTCAGACAATTGTAGCCAATCGCGACTATAGAGAATCCATCGATGGCGGACGCAATTGCCGACTTGACGAGTGTTCGGAAGCGGCGGCTAGACGGACTCGAGTGTTTAGCGGGACGGCTCAATGTAAACACACTATGGGGAGGATCTCGGCGCAAAAACCAACGACCTTTAATGTCGCCTTTCGATGGCGCTCTTCTCTGCGCTTAAACGACTTTCGATTGCATTTCCTCTCCGGCGTTTTTCTACTATACGTGAAAGTGCATCATTGATGGTAGGATGGGGGGTAGAGGCATGCGCGATTAGCTCAAGTAGCGACTGGGGGCAACTGGAGGTGTCTGGAGAGCACTGGAGGAAATTGGAGGTGTCTGGAAGCAGCTCAAGGTTCATGGATGCATCTGGAAATAGCTGGATGCACCTGAATGCACCAATAGGCACCTGGGAACAGCTGGGGATCGCCTAGATCGAGAAGCAACAGCTTGCCTTTTTGGCAGTGGCTGTAGACTGAGACGGGTACGGCGAAACGGAAATCGAGTTAATTGGTGGGTACGACGGCACGGCGTGATGGCCGACGGTTCGGTGGGGTCCGGCGTGGCGTCGTATCGATTGTGTCGGCGCTTTGTGAGGTCGACTTGGCCCGCCGCTGCGGTGCGGCGGGACGACGGACATTAGCGGGCGAATTGATCCGACGTCCATGGGGCTACTCGCCGTGCTCGGTCGACGTAATAGCCGAGCGCCGTCGCTCGTCTGTATTATTCATTTGCCGGCGAGGGGTGCAAAGCTTCGCCGATGAGCTTCCCCGATGACGGCTGTGTTCGTCGTGCGCGATCGACGGGACATCCCACCTGCTAGTTGTCGCAATTTGCCGGTCAGTAACAAGAAATCTGAGATTGAATAAGGCACACTGCTTAGTCTGTAACGCGTCTGTCTATAAATTTATTACATCAATTTATGCACGTAAATAACCGAGAAATTGCTATCATGTTTTTTGGAGAAAAATGATGTTTTCGCACCAAGCGAGCTCATTTGTGTCAATTACGGTGCCTGGCTCGATTTCGCGTTACTGATCGAAAAATGGCGATTATAGCTCTCCAAGAAAAAGACGGCGTTGTTGTTGAGGCGTCGTCGCGCTTTGTGTACATCGCATTGATTTGCGGGCAAGGGACGTAAAGCATCGCCGACGATTGCTGTGGTCGTGCGAACGACGGGCCGTCCCACCTGCTAGTTGTCGAAGAAAAAGACGGCATTGTTGAGGCGTCGTTGGGGATCGTTCACGGGTCGTGAACGGTCGTTGCGCTCTGTGTACACCGTATTCATGCCGTGCGACCGATCCGACATACCGCTGTTTACCCGCCAGCCGGCGCCGCTCCATTCTGCCGAACGCCGCTCCGTTCTGCCTAACGCCATTGGCGTGTCAGCGCCGTTGAACGATTGACGGACGGGCTGGTCGGCACGGTGGCTTTCTTGCCAGCTGGCTTGAGCTCAACGCGCGCATCATCGGTCAGTCGGCGGCGGCTTTGGCGCCCTCGCTGACGGCCGGGGCGCGCTCAGCCATAAGCGCTGTTGGTCCGGGCCGCCCTGCGCGCCAACCTTATGTCTTACGAGTTGAGCGAACTAATTGTACAACGCTCTACGCACTTTGACCACCTCACACCGGACGTGCCGAGGGACTGCTACTGCGCCTCGCAGAAGTCTCTCAATCGCTCAGACTCGAAAAACCATTTCCTCCCGCCGGAAACACTCCTTTTTTTGCCGGCGAGCGATTGCTGGTAGAAAAGAGTAGATCAAACTAATTGTACAACACCCTACGCACTTTGACCACCAGAAATCTCACATGCCGCGAGGGACTGCTACCCCTCGAAGAAGCCGCTCAAACTATTTCCAAAAGCCTTTTTTAAAAACCATTTCCTCCCGCCGGAAACACTCCTTTTTTGCCGCCAAGTGGCCGACGAGCGCTTGCTGGTAGAAGCTGGCACTGTCACTACTGCTTGACATGACTAACGTGACTAATCGCCTCGATCGAGCCGGCGTCGGGTCTAATGCAAACGGGCACGCACGACGGATTGGGTTGGCGTCGTCGCTTCCGACGTCTTAATAACCGAGTGGTTAGAGGGACGTTGTCAAACACGACTCTCCCCCTGTTTACTCTGTGTCGCTTGCCTAACCTGGCTGACCTGCTGGGAC
Organism: Plectus sambesii; assembly: GCA_002796945.1. Lineage (NCBI taxonomy): Eukaryota > Metazoa > Nematoda > Chromadorea > Plectida > Plectidae > Plectus > Plectus sambesii. The sequence goes on along the minus strand of NIUQ01000130.1, from coordinate 49,254 downwards.
AAATAACAATCATGCAATGATAGTTTGTTGACAGAATGTCGGCAAGTTTCCGCCGAATGTAACGTTGTTATTGGCGGGACGCCGATTAGGTGGCCTCCAGTGGCACAAATCAAACGCAGACGACCGACATGAGCGTCCAGACACTCCGCAATGACCGCACTGACGTAGCGCGACATAGCGCGACGATGGGGGGGGGGGGCAGTTGAATGCGAATGCGCAACAATAGCCCCCGCCGTCCTTCGGTGGTTAGTCGCCGACGCTTGAGGCCACAAAGTGGCAAAGTCAACACGACACAACCGTTGTGTGTAACTGGAGATACGCGGCTGTGGTACGCGATTGTTGCCGAAAGAGTTCCGTGTAGCGTTTCATTGGAGGGGGGTGCATCTGTCTCTTTTCTGGCGTGTTTAAATAAAGCAAATTAATCCCCGCATGTACCTATTCTGGCATGTTTAAATACAGCAAATTAAACGTCACACATTGCATTACCATTTTTAGGTTTTGACACGATGCAGCATCGCACCTGCCACCAATTCGACTGGACCAAATGGGATGAGCGGGCTTACGGGCATTCAATGTCGCTGTATGAGAAGCACCCCTTCACGGGGGTCCATGCAGGTACTGCAGACTTTATGGCTGCTTCGCAACTCGCCACACGACAATATGCCACATAATGCACTTTTAATCTACAGTCAAATTTTTTCAATCAGTAATCATAAATCTCGTCAGGCATCGTAGTTAGCAAAGATGAGCTCGCTTTTTCGGTGCTTGAATGCCATTTTTCATCCAGAATGATAGTCGTTTTGTTTTTACGAGCATAAATTGATAGATAGAAGCGCTATCGACTTTCGAAGCAGTATGCCCTATTCAATCTATTCTCAAAATTTCTCCATCAGTATCAAAAAACCATCTCCCCTGAGGTTTTCCTTGACGCTATCCGTGCTAAAGATACATTTCAATTAGCATTCTACGGTATCCCCTGTGGACCTTTGTTACTGAATAAAAAAATTTCCATGATAAGATTTCTTGTTATTGATCAGCAAATTTTGACTATAAATGCGGCAAATTGTCGTGAGGCGAGTAGCAGAAATGTGATAGAATGGCGTAGACGGCTGCTTGACGACTTGATTCAGGGAACCCGGTGGCGGACGTGTTCGGGCTGGTCGCGAGGGAGAACTGCTGCATATTGGCGTTGGCGGACGGCGTCAATTGGGGTGATCGGGCACGACTAGCCGCCCGATGCGCCATTCGAGGGGCCATCGATCATCTCAACGAGAATCTCATGGATGGAAACTGCAAGACCACTCTCGTAAGCTCCCCATCCTCATTTCTCATGCACCGCTGATTGCTAAATAGTGATGTGGAAAGATGGGGTTAGACCAAATGAGCTAACCATTGCGTTATAAACATGCTAGACAATAGAATTTCATGGTATTGCACGATACGGTAGTTCATTGCAGCTAAATTTGCTTTTTAGTGGGCGCTTACGGTATATTTAGCTCGGTTGGTGACACGGAAAGATGGAGCTCTTATCGCAATCCTCTGCTCTTTATGGTTGTCAGTCAGATTGATAGCAATACGAGCGATTTTTGATTAGTTTGGTAGGTTGGATGAAATCTAGCAAAAGTGGGGTATAAGAAGCCACCTGCATGAGTTTCATACCAAAACCGAGCGTGCACAAGTGACAAAAATAATCTATTTCTCGAAAAGATCTGGATAAGTATGTTTTTCAGGATGTATTCCACACGCTATTAGGCGCGTTCCACGCCGGCCATCAGCTGATCCTGCAGGAGGGCGGCACTCTGACGACGCTTTGTGTGGTGGTCATCGCGAAAATTCGTGACAGCAATGCCTGGGTGGTTTGCGCTTGCAACGTTGGCGACTCTCTCTGTTTCATCTACAACAAGACGCTCGGTGTCAGAGAGGTTGGTGATATATAACGAAATTTGTTTATACCTGTACACGGGGACCGGCCAATTTTACCGGTATGAGTGAAAGACTGGTATAATGAAATTCTACTTTAATGGGCCGGTTTCACATCGCGTATTTACGACAAAGTTGTACTTAAGGGCTATACTTTATCATTGTGTTAAGAACGACTTTAGCTAAAGTATGCAATATAAAACCGGTTCAATGTCTTCTCTACCTTTGCCTCCTGTGGTGCTCCGTTTGTTAAACACCGAGGCATTGATATGGAAATCGAAACGTTCATGTTTTGGAAAAATAGGGTTACACCGTCTTGCATCCTCAGTTGTCACCGTTACTTTCAGTTCCGTTAAACTTGCGTTCGTTTTGATGGGACGATAACAAAATAGGGTACAAAAGTGAGGGAATCTAATGCGAAAGTTACGAATTACGATGAAAGACGGTGAATGATACTCGTGCAAACACAAAAACGTCACGCAATTTCTAAAATACGCGATAACTCCTTTATTCTGTCCGATCTTGCTGTTAATCGCGCTTTTCGCGAAAACTTCAAAGAGTTATCCTCGCGGTTTGGGTCATGCGGAGTATTTTTACGTTTGCACGAGTACAATAGTACTCTCATTCCACCGGAGCAGTATCGTAATTTTCATTCAAGCGTCCCGGTTGTACGCATGCGGAACTAACCCGCGTGGGTAAATGCACGAAGGTCGGCGTATTGGAGGATGATTACTGACAGTGAATGAATGGATTGCAGGTGACCCTCGGTTCCCACGATATCTGCCAGATGCGAGATATGCGCGACGCTGGTGGAGCTCTCGGCCCCGTTGATGGCGTTAACCCCGAACTACAGAACCTCACGTGTTCTATGACCTTTGTTGATGACGGTACGTGATTTTGGTATACCGTTTCCACTTTGAAATGAATACTTTTCAAATAAAATCGAATAAGTTCCATATCAAGTTGGAGACTTTTCAAATGAGATCGGATAGTTTATTAAATTTTTAAAGAGAAGTGTCTAATATGATTTTAAAAGTGACCGATTTTAAATGAAAATAGTACACTTTTTCGCGCTTCTGTCTATTGTGCGTTATTATCGCTCCGTCGTCGATGATATCATTTATCGCTCGTTCTAGATGATCTCGTTTTTATCACATCTGATGGAGTGTCGGACAACTTCGACCCGGTCGTCGGCAAGTTTTGCGTCATCAAAAAGTCGTCGTCACCATCGCCGGCGAACAAAGAGAATAGCACGATTCAGCCGCCGGCGGCTAAAGAGAAGCCTACCTCGTAAGATTGATTGGCACTTAAAGGAAAATTGCGGTCGTCTTTAGCTGAAAAGAATGTATCGTAAATCTTTTTCAGCTACCTCTGACGAGCTGGCTGCGAATTAAACATAGTTCTGTTGTAATTAACTTATCGCTAAGCAGCTTGTCATTGAAAGCTAAAAATAATATATGATACAGTGAAATCTGTTTATACCGGTATTTGAGGAACCAGGAAAAACGACAAGTGTGAGCGAATTAACTGTGTAAGCGAACTTGATTGTCTGACAAGATACGCTTTGGGACCGGGCAAAATTATCGGAATGAACAAATTTTAATGTAAATTACTTTCGACTAGAGAGGTGACCGCAGTTCTGCTTTAATCAATCGATAGAGAATATCCGAGCATTGTATTGCTTTAGACAAGGTTCGACGAAGAATGGACATGCGCGACCGAAGCCGGGCGCGCACCCTGAACGAATGAACAGTTGCAATAGCGAGGCGGACGACGGCGGCTTCAACCAGAAAGTCAGCGTCCACTTGCCCGTCGTCGACGGCATGCAGCGCCACGACCTGATGCTGCTGCGCATGGAGGACATGCTCACCCACGGCGTCACCATCGGCGACCCCTCCGCTTGCACCGCCAAAGACCTCTGCCAGAATCTCGTCAACTTTGCCCATCAGCTATCAATGTTCGTTTTTGTTGCAACTTGATCGTGTGGGGAATGCGTTAAGAGCGAGGGGGCTTATTCGGGTTTCCTCACTGTTAAGTGAATAATAGAGAGGGAGAGATAGGAGGAGAGTTTCAGCACAGGCCATAATATGAGGGGACCTAGCGACCGTTCCGGATAAACAGCTGAAAGCAGAGAGAGGAGTATTACAACAGCATGCCCAGTGATTAGTTGGCGGCTTATAAATTACCATTTTCATTTACTAAGATCCAACATTCTTTCCATCGCTCTTTCTCTTATCTCACTTTCTCTCTCAATTAATTACGTTTCCTTTAGGGCTAAGCGCCGCACCCTCGAAGACCCCGATCTCTACCAAGGCGAAAAGCAGCTGTCTCGCTCCGACCAACGTACACGGCGAAAAATGGTCCGCAACAAGATCGCCGAAATGCCGGGCAAGCTGGACCACGCCACCGTCGTCGCCTACAAAGTCGGCGTATGGCCGACTAGCGAAGTTGAAGACGAGGAAGAATACGCGCAGGAACTCGGTAATATTCGCTTTATATTATGATCGCTGTGAAATGGTGTTGATATCCAATAGTTTTTGAAGGTGGCGATGTAACCCCGATGCCTGAAAGAAGACAAGTGGACAGTCAGATGACCGATGCGTCCACTCCGAATGGAGACGATGCAGAGTCGGTGCAAACGCCCGTCGACCCACCGTGCTGCGAGACGAACATCGACGAGACGTTCGTGCTCGATTCGTTCACCGTCTGTTCAGCAGAGGTACAGTCAACTTTGCTTTTACCAGCTTCGGTTTAACCGATATTTCGCTTATACCCGGTCAAAACATGCCGGTCCCCCAGTTACAGATATAAAGAAATATATTCTACAGTGGAATTCGTTTATAGCAGTTTCGGTTTTAACGGTAGTTCGTTTATACCGGTCAAGATTCTCAGTCCTAAAGCGTACTTTCCCTAACAAACAAGTTCGATTGTACCGGTATTTCGGTTATATTCGGTCAAAAAATGCTGGTCCCCCGTGACGGATATTAACGAATTTTATTGTATGCTCTTTTCCAGGTGACGCTCACGGATGCCTTCAGTCCGTCGAAAGATCCCTACCTAATGGCGGCTTTTGCCGAGGAGAGAGTGCGAATGATCGACGAGATGTCGCACTCGAGTTCAATTACAACGGGCGAAATGCGAATGCTCAGTTTGGACGCGTCGCCCCTGATCGACGCCCATCCATTCCCCATCGACACGGTTGTCGAACCGTCGTCAACTGAAAACGACCAATTCGACGAGGAGGGTACTATCGTCCCCGCCTCCAACGGCTACGATTCTCTTCTCCCTCAACCCGACAACACCACTTGCTCGCAATCTTTAACCATTGGTGCGTCGCTATCGTCGATTGATAGTCGTTTTATACCATTTCCACTTTAATAAGGACACTTTCCAAATCAAAAAGGACATTTTTATAGTCAAATTAATACGGAAAACGTTCTTTTTTGATTTGGAAAGTGTCCGACTTGATTTGGAAAATGTCCTTATTAAAGTGAAAATAGTATATCCTTGACCACCCACTGCTTTCAGACGACGAGCACACGACTGCACCGTCGAGTGAGTATGATATACCACCTATCAAGGCGAATAATCTCGAGCCGGATGAAACGATTACAAACCTCGCGGCGCAGCTACAGACAGTGGAACCTGACAATCAATTCAACGCAGATAATAATATGCTCAACCGACCGACGCAACTTAAAATTAAACCCGGAAGCGACGTTGATGAAACGGACGTTGATGAGCAGATCAGCTGGACGGAGCGCAGTCCCTATGAAGCGCTGCCCACTTTGCCACCGCCTCCACCGGTTGTCACTGGACGGCCGCCACTCCCTACCCGCAAAAAGAAACATGAACGCGGCTCTGCCGCCAGACATACTTTATCCGTCGATGTCGGCTGGCTGAAGCGACTCGTCAGTTCCAAATCAGAACAGAAGGATAAAGCCGACGCACAAGACAGGTAATCAATCATTAACTTTCTTCCTGTTCACGTCCGTTCGCTCCTTATTTCTTTATCAAGAGATTATGGTGTTTTTTGATTTCGTAACTGTAGAATAAAGTCGACTAATTTTTGTAATGGTGTGCTAACTCGTCCTTCCCTCAATGTCTCCCTGACATTTAACGTTGATCCCACAAACTATCTGTGCGTGATCCAACTCGATGATATGGTATTTCCTTTTGGTTACTGACGAACAAAGTTCAAATGTAACACTCTAGTAAAGAGAGAGCGATGTGTGTAGAAGGGAAGGACACCTTGTAATTGTGCTAATCAGACTAACATGTGGAAAGTTCAGATCATCACTAATGTCGCCGCGTCGATCGAGCGTCGGGTTTAAGGAGCGTCTTCGCGGATTGGGCGCGTCCCTGTCGATTCGAAGCTCGCAAAGACAGCTTCCCGCTACGCCCGAGTGTGAAGTGAGCCGACTATTTCTTTTCAACTGCACGTTCAATTATAATCCTTGTTATGTTATTTTCAAATAGAATCAAAGATCAACCTACTTTAAATAACAAGTTTGTCTTAATCTGTATCCTTTCGACNACTGCACGTTCAATTATAATCCCTGTTATGTTATTTTCAAATAGAATCAAAGATCAACCTACTTTAAATAACAAGTTTGTCTTAATCTGTATCCTTTCGACAACGTGGAATCCTGTTGTCGCAGGTTTTCTTTCGTTGAAACTAGCTTCTAATGGAAGTAAAATGTGAAGAAAGTTGAAGGTTTTAGGTTGTTCAAGTTGAAGTTTGATACATCCCTGATTTTGCGCACAAATGATAAGGAACACATGCAACTCTAGCTCAGGTTTTTGTAATTAAGAACTTGAAACATCCAATGACTTTTTCTTTCTTCATGATTTTGATTATTTTAAAGCTCTTTTCGATTTCTGCCTTGTTGAATGCATAAATTGAGGCTAAGTTGTTGTTTTACTCGGATTATCCCTTAAGCCTCCCGCACGTAAATAGAGTCAGTAACGGCATCCTCTTGCGCGTCGTGACGCGGCAAGTTTAAATGTACACTTTGGAATGGTTTTTATAAAATAACAGGCGGTGAATTTTTATTTCTCATTTACACTTAATCGCACAATTTTCAGTTATTTGCTGCCAGAGTGAAAGAATGAATAATGCATTCTTGCTAATCGTATGAAAAGTTACACCGCCGTATTTAGCAGCTCCCGTCGTCTTCGCCGTTGGACTCCGGTGTGGTGACGGCGTCGAAGGCGTGTGCGCCTCGAAGCCCCTCGTTGAATCACTCCGCCTCATACACACATATCGCCTCTGCGAATGGTGGCAAAGTCCATACAGCGATATGAATTCCAGTTTCAGTCGTCGAACATGGTCGAGAAAGATGCGGATTTTGTTACGCAAAAGGGAAAGAATTGTTCATAAATTCTTGGTAATCGTATGACAAGCTCCGCCCGCCTTAGCGCCTTGGTCATAATGCTTTACGCTGCTGTTTTAATCCGGACTGCATTGGCAATCCAGCGTTGAGAGTTGTTGTATTTATAGTGTACATTGAGTGTGTCTTGTGCGGCTGCTGGTTATTCACGCAGACGCCCTGTAGTCCTTGTTCAGTTCTATTGCACGTTTCTGATGTATATTGAACGCGTCGCATCTCAATTGTGAATCTTTTTTCGGTTATGGTGATCTGTTAACTGGCGATCGGCTATTAGAATACTCTGCTATCCAAGTGCAATGATTTGCGAGCTTGTCATCTGATTATTTATTGTTTGTAGTGCTGCTTGTTTATTAAGAATTAATTATTGTAATTTTATACGAAGCGCGTGATAATTCGTATGGGGCCGTTTTCGCCAAAATGGGATGGAGCGCAATGTAAAGTATGGTTTATCGTATTTTTCCAGGGGTGCATCCTCGACTATGCTTTATACTATACCCTACTTCTAAATTGTTGATTGCGGCCTCTGTTAAAAGAGTGAATAGAGTTGCGCTGGTGGAACGAATACGGTCACATTTGTAGGCATTGCGATATGAACATATAAGATACGTTCTGTATATATATGTTGGTAATTGTACGCGAAATCTGGCCGGATTCATTCCATCAGTCAACTCTATCAAGTTCTAAAGAATGTGCTATCGTGTTGAGGGCCTGTTTTACGAAACTGTTGAAATAGCTACAGTTGTGTAATTACAATAGCGAGAAGTGCGGTGATTGGTCAAGCGTGACTTCACAACCGATCAATCATCGCACTTCCCCCAATAATAATTATATAACCTTCGCCATTTCAGCAGTTCGTAAAGTGATACGGTCTCAGATTGACAATGCCGACGATAATGATGCAGATTGCCAATCGCTTTGCCGATTTTTGCTGACCTTTGAATCAGTTGTCGCCTTGCGAGCTTTTTCTCAATTTCGGTACTGTCGACTGATGTTCATGGTTGCTGCCTGCGCGTAGCCCAGACAGGTGAGGTGCGTTGTGCTTCGACCCCTCCGGTGGCTGTCGATATCAACGATCCCGTGAAGTCGAACGATTTCTGATCAGTTGTCGCGTGAACTGTTTGGAGGAGTTTATTTATGAATATGTTATTTGCATTGTTGAGTAAATAGAATTTCGATGATCGAGTTTTGTTTCGCAGTGGTCGCTTTTCCTCGCTCCTTTCGTTTCAACGATGCGATATTTGCGGTATCGCGCGTGACGTCGCTGTTGTGAATGACGTCACTTTTGCGCAACGCATCGAAATAGACTGAATCGCTCGGCGTTCCCCACGCAAACGCCGCCGTAACGAGACGTAGTGTGCCTTTTTTGGAACGGTTATAAATGGCGACCCGAGGGTCTCACCGCTTCGAATACCACCGATTTCGTCGAGGTCGAGGCGTCGGCGCTCCTCGACCGGCTGGTCAACGCGACGCAGCGCGAGGTTCTGACGCCTTACCTACTGACGGCGCTGGTGTATCGGCTGAAGTAGTCAACTCGCCAACTGTAGAAGCAGGGTTGTCACAACTGTCTAAAACAACTGCTGAATCTGTGCCATCGGGCGATTCACAAAGAGGCATTGGTCGAGGAAGAGGACGTGGAGGCGGTGCTCCGCGACGACCTCGTGTGTTCAAATCTTTCAACTCGAACGGCGATGCCACACCTGCTGAAACAATCAATTCGCCACCTGTACAAGCTGATTCATCACAAGTACCTCCAGCAACTTCTACGCCTCTGCCATCGGACGATTTACAGAAGAGCGTCAGCAATGGGAGAGGAAGAGGTCGTGGAAGCGGCGCCCCACGACGTCCGCGTACATGCAAGTATTTCATCGCGGACGGCTACTGCTACTTCGGCGACGAATGCCGCTTCTACCATCCACGTAATCCTGCCATCCGCCCTGCTCCAAGACCGTCGCAGCCAGCGGCGAAACCCGTAGCGCGGCCAAATCAAGCCGTTCTCTCCTCCGATCTACTGAACAGCGAAGAACAGGTGACTGTTCGTCGATCGGAGATTGCGGCGCTGAAACGTCGCTTTCCTACTCATCGCGCTGTTCCGTCGAACGAGCAGGATGCGGACACTTTTCTTTTCGACTTTACGGCGTCTGATCCTGACTGGGTGAGGACGTTTTATTGCTCTTTTAAACCATTTCCGCTTTAATAATAACATTTTCCAAACCAAGTCGAATATTTTCCAAATCAAAAAGGACATTTTTATAGTCAAATTAATACGGAAAATCTTTTTTTGATTAGGAATATATCCTATTTGGATTGAAAAGTTTGGTTTAGAAAATGTCCTTATTAAAGTGGAAATGGTATATTTGAATTGTTTGCAACGAACTTCTTTCAGCCATTTGATGTAAAAACTGTTGGATTGAAAGCGACATTTCCGGCAGGATATCCGATTAATCCCGCGATGATCGAAGCTGCCGACGCGAACTTGCCGGATTTGGTGGTTAGAGCGCTTTCCGCTGCGATCGGCGAATGGCTTCAAGTATCGTTTGCTTCTTTTGCTCTTTTATACCATGTTTACTTCAGTAAGGAGACTTTTCAGATTAAACAGGATATCTTCCCAATCAAAGAGAACATTTTCCTTGTCAAAAAGGACGATTTCTAAATCAAAAAGAACATTTTTCCCTATTTATTTCACTTTAAAATACCCTTTTTGGTTTAGAAAAAGTCATATTTGAAATAATGCGCCCTTTTTAAAGTGCAAATGGTGTAATATATATATATATATTGACTCTCTCTTTAGACTACATACGAACAGCAGCTGTTGAAGAATGCTTTCGAGCCTGTGATGCGAACATTTCTTCGCTGGTTCGACCGGTCTGTTCTCACGCTGTTCATCGAAGGCTTGCGCAAGACGAAGATGGTTGTTGACGCGCAATCGGCTGGGATATCGCTCGCGGTGCTGCCCAAGACTCAGCCAGCCCCTGCTGCTTCGACAACTACTGTCGCTGAGGAGACAGACACTCAACAATCGGAAGCAACAGAGCTCGAGTCTCCGACCCAGTCTTCTCCGACTCAATCATCCCCGCCCCCTGAAACGTCAACTGCGAAAGTTTCAGAAAGCGATGTGTCCGACAAGGTTTGTATCTTTATTTCTGTCGTTTCCTGTGGGAACGAGGCGGGAAGAATCGAACTAATTTAACTTTATATCATGATAACTTTTTATCCGCCAGAGGGAGAAGTGAATACATTTTAGGATAAATATTGCACACATGGCAGTATACCGCACGGTATAATGCATTGGTACTTAAACCTATCTGGGATTTCAAATGAAACAGAATCACTTGCTGACGCTTCAGCAGTCTATTCGTCATCGTCATTAAATGCAGTCGCCATCTAGCCCGAACCACTCATTTCAGCTGTCGTCGTTGACGTTCTCATCGGAAAAAGTTGCCGGATCGACGGAAATTCGTCTAACGTCATGCGTCATGGGAGAGAACGTTGCCTGTCTGACGCCGATACGGTTGACGCTGTCCGTGCAGTGCATCCGTTGTCCGACGCACGGCGAAATGGTCGTGAAGTCGGGCGTGAAGACGACGACTTCAAGTTGTTCGCGCTGTTCGACAAAGTGGTCGATCAACTGGCTGCCCGGCATGGTCCACGCCACCAGCGTCGTCCTTGGTCAGCTCATCCCTACTGGATGCCGACCTGTCGATTTGGTCTTGGTCACTTCCGAGTTCAAACTTACTTGCCTCAGCTGCAACAAAGACATGATGCTCAAGGTAGCTTTTCTCTACTGAATTTCTACGTGACTAATCGCGAAATCGATGATATATATTGGCAGTTAGTGAAAAAATATTATCATTATTGCATCGCAAATGACAATAAATATACAAATATAGCGAGTTGTCCGAGTATTCTCACTTAATCGTATGCAGTTTAATATAATTTGAAAAATTCTCTTTGCAGTCTATCTCTTATGGCGCGCCGTTCAAAACCTGGTGTCAGGGATGTCATACGAAATCGGAACTGGGCATCAACGCCGTTCGGTTCCATAGCGATACACCGTTGGAGGGCAACACTGGTGCAGCGGCCGCCGCTATTAAACCTGTCAAGAAGAAGACAGTTCTCGGACCGCGAATCGTAGAAGGAGAGCCTCTGCCCGACAACGGCACATGCAAACACTATAAGAAAAGCTTTCGCTGGTTTCGGTGAGTTGAATTGCCATATAGGATTTTTCTTAAATCTCCTGCCTCATTGAAGTGAAAAGTGTTCGTATAGAAATAATAATACATTTTTTTGAAAAGGAAACGTATGTAGAGAGAAAGAAGTAATTTAGGCGCCATTCTCTGGAAAATTGTATTCTTAACATTTTTAGATTTCCGTGTTGTGGCAAAGTGTATCCGTGCGATTTGTGTCACGAAGAGAACGAGACGCATGAGATGAAGTTCGCCAATCGCATCGTGTGCGGCTTTTGCAGCAAAGAACAGGTTATTGTTACTTTCTTTTACTTATTGTTACTGTCCACGTCGAAACGAAATGTGAACGTCTGAATCTTTATTTTTGCACCGTCCGCCAGTAGTGTACGATGAGGATACCTCATACCGCAACAGTGGTTAGATAGCGCGCAACAATTCTGTTCAACATCCGGTACCCTCTCCATCGCAGCGTCGGACAACGCGCAACGAGTTGGCCATCAATCATTACCCGCCGGCCACGGCGAAAGTAAAAGGGCTATTAAAAACTCTCCCGAGATAGGATGTGGGTTGAAACAGATGATGGCATCCCCATCGCACACTAAAACCAAAGCCTCAATTCGATACGACCCCTCTTCTTCTTCTTCAGCCGTATCAAACATCGAAAGTGTGCTCGTCGTGCAAAGGGTCGGTAGTGAAGGCGAAGACGGTGCATTGGGAAGGTGGAAAAGGCTGTCGCGATTCGGTGAAAATGGCAAAGTAAGTGCATTGCTCGCTAATTGGGCGAATCAGGCGACTCAAAATCGGATGACCTCTATTTGCGCATCTTCTTCAGAGGCGACGATCGCAAATACTCCAATAGTCGTCTGAAGACAGTTTCCAGGCGGAAACAGAGCGAACTGGCGACGAAGGATAAAAAGAAGAAGGACGATTGAGTCTTTGCGGGTGATTGCTGCTGTTTTGTGCGGATAATTGAAATGGCCTGAAAATTTTGTGCTTCATTTACTTGCTCCGGTTCTGTGTGATACGAGTTGGTTTCGATATTTTCGATTGGTTCGGTGCGCGCTCGATCGTATGGGCGGTCGGGCGACGCTCCGGGCGATCGTGCTTACTTTTTTACTTTGTAAGAAAAGAGACTAGCGCTTTCTTTCGATCGGCTGATGAATGATCGTTAAGTTTGTTTGTCGGCGCAGAATGAGCTGGTCTGCCTGCTGCCTCGTCGGTTCAGAGAGAGAGAAGAGAGCACCCAGTTGAGATAGACGGCCGCGCTGTGGAGCCGCGGAGCGAAAGTGCTCGTTACAGATCGGCGACAAATGACCCGAATGGTGTGACGGTTCATCATTCGCCGCGAAGTTTGCTGGGTTTTTTTTCGTCGCTGCCCAACAAGAGACCGCCGCGGATTTGAGTAATGGCGCACAATAGCGACCGAAGAATTCGGGCCAGTGCGTGCCGTCGGGACATTCGTCTTGCCCGTCGAGGTCGACTCGGTCACTCACGACGCCGTTATAGACGCCGCCAGCCGGACGCTGACCACGACCGATCCTATCTGTCGCCGCCCCATCCGCGCGCAGTCCCCTCCCATCCACGCTCAAGTCCCATGCGGCGCGCCCTCTGGCCAACTAGACGGTGGTTGGTGACCGCCCGCGTCGTTTAGTGCCAGTTGCGCTTCTGTCTCGCTATCGACCGCGCGCGCACAGGTGGGATCAGTCGAGTCCTCCGGTGTCGTTAGTGCGCGCCCGGGCAAAAAACGGCTCTCCAGACGGAGCAGCGGCCCGCTGTTGCCAACGGCCGGTCGATTGATGCGCTCGGCGCGTCTTCTGCGTCGTCTTCACGACTCGTTCGCTGTCCATCAATAGCTCTGGCTGTTTGTTCGCCTTAGTACTGGCGCGCGACGCAAATACGATTTCGGCGTTGGAGCTGCGAGAAATCGCTCGTCGAGAGAGCGCGCCGAACGTGATTGGCGTTCGTTCGCTCGTCGTCTGCTCAGCGATCAATTCGCCGCGGTCCGTTGTGCGCGCGCGCTAAATCGGCTTGAATTCGCTTGTCGCCCCCAAGACGAGCGGTAGCTCTTCGCACCGACACCCAGAAAGTAGTCGCCGTCCCATCCACCCGCTCCTTCCTCCGTGTCAGGCAGGTATCAATTCACCGCGTTCCGTTGTGCGCGCGCGCGCGCGCTAAATCGGCTTCAATCCGCTTGTGACCCCCAAGACGGACGATGGCTCTTCGTACCGACACCTAGAAAGTAGTAGTCCCATCCGCGCGCTCCTTCCTTCTCCCGTGTCAGGTGTCGCGAGCGTAGGGTAAGGCATAATTGCTTCGTGTTTGCCATCGGTCGCCATTGTCGGAGGCTGACCGAGGAGAATCGCGCGCGCTGCTCACTCGCAGTCCGCAGACGGAATTAACGCCTAGAACGGCCGCGTCAGTGCCTGGTGGAAAAATGGATAGCGGAATGTTGTTCGGCCGCCGTGGCCAGCAGCTGACGCAAGCTCGTCGAAATTTATCCACCACTTGCGCTTCCCGCTCCCCAGCCTACTTCCGTTCGTTGGTGCGGTCCCGGTGCGGCGCGGTCGTCGCTCTGGGTGGTCGTCGTAGTCGTCGTCGTCGTCGTGGTCGTCATTGCGGTTTAGTAGCGAACTGGCTGCGCGGCTTAAAGCGCTCTTATCATCATCGTCGTCAGATGGGCGTAGAGAGCGCTGCTGTAGTAGTAATGCAACATTGTGGCGGTTTGCCGCTGCTTCGCGCCGGTAAAAAGCGACGCGCGCCGAGTTAAATATTTGCGGGGTACGCGAAAGAAGAAGAAGCGGCGGGCGTCGACAGGGGGGAGCCGAGGACCGACCGGTCGTCTCGTCGTCATTCGATCCGCGGCCGTAGGGCGTTGCGCAACGCCTGCAACGGACGCGATTAGAGCTGCGCCGTGCCTCCCGCGCGCCAAGACGAGCTGGTCGTCGTCTGCTCGCTGCTGTGCAACTCCGCTTTCACTGCAGCCCGGACGGTCGGCGCGATGCCAACAGCGCTCTGTGCCGACGACTCTTGCTTATCGTCGTCGGATCACGCGGCTGGTCTGGCCAAGTCGTCTTCCCTTCACACGGTGGTCGCGGGTGTTCCGCCTCATCAGACGCCCGTCGCCGCCGCTGCCGCGCTTTCGCGTTCCCTCGTCCAGCGAACCGATTCAAACGCCAGTGTCCGTCAGAATCAAAGTGGCTGGTACAACGCTCGCAAAACATATCGGTTAGTGAATGTCATTTTTCTCTCTTTTTTCCCTCCACCCAAAAGGCGCATTTGCATTGGCAGTATCGTCGTCAGCTGTACTCGTCCCATCCGACTAAGTTCCTTGACTACGTCAATATTGGGGCTACGAGCGTTCAGTCGTTCCCAAATGTAATTTTCTCAGTCTGCCGATACCCCGAAAACATCCAATTGAATTGCGCTGAACAAATGCAAAGTTCAGAAAATTCGATATTGCACTTTTTCAGTTCGGTCGCCTTCGGCACTTGGCAAGTAGGCTCGGCTCGTCAACTGTTCAACCAAAGTCAGAGCGAACTCGTTCCCGACGAGGACGGTCAACCGCCAGCGCCGGAAGAAGATTCGCACCGCCGGTGCAAGTTTGGCATGTATGGACCGTCGGTGTCGTTCGACGGCAACCGCACTTACGCTGTACGACCTCAGCACGCCGCCGGCGGTTATCATACGATCGCCGGGCCACACAGACGTCGTCCGATACTCGATTCGACCGCCAGTGACGGCAACACCTCCTGGCGGTATTCCAGTCAAGACTCGGGCTTCTCCGGCCGTTCTGACGCGCGAGACGCCTGCGGGTCGGAAGGGACGCTCGCGAACAGCGACTACGATGGCGACTGCTTCTCGGCTGACGACTACAAACGATTTCACCGGCCGCCGGACGGTCTCGAGCTCGACACTGACCCTTCCGGTGAGTACTTCTCTCGACATTAATTAACTACATTATTAACTACACTGATCCCATTTTGATCTGACGCTTTGCGTATTTTTAATCGAAAAAATCAAATTCGTTAGTCGCCAAAAAATTCCGCGAGTTTTGTTAGGTCTGCGTTTTGTTACCAGACATTTGAGGGAAAGAACGGCATTGTTGAATGTTTGTTGACTGCTTCAAATGTAACGACTGTATCGGCGTCACACGACTACACTGACAGGAGTACGTCGACGTTCTTTCTCTAGCGTCAATACTTTTCAGCAGCGGACGAAAACGATCCCGAGATGAACCACAACCTGCAGACGGTGATCGACAGCTTTCGCGAGTTGCACCAGTACGCCTCGCTGCGGCGCCCGTCAAAGTCGAAACGTTACGGCAAAAAGCGCCCTCAGCTTTTCGGCCACAAAAGATCGCACTCGGCCGGCAACGCAGTCGTCTTCGCCGTTCGCACGCCCACAGAACCGACAGCGCCCATTCTCAACAATGTTGCCGCTACTTCATCGTCGTCGAGTGGCGGAGTGGGCGCGTTTCAAGCGACCAAGAACTTTTTGAAGCGCTTGTACCAGTCGACAACGAGTCGCGAGCCGTCCACGACAGCGGCCGTCAACAAGAAAGTAGCGGATGGGGGCACGGACACGACGACTAGCAGCGTCGACTCGGGCTACCATGGCTCGGATCGTTTCGCGCCGACGCTCGCCTCCGTCCCCTCCTTGGCCGTAGCGGAAGCAGACTTTGGCTGTTCGTCACCGCCGCTGCCGCCGCTGCCCCAATCGCCGCCGCAATCGCCCCCCGCACGTCCCGGTCCCGGTCTGGCCGGTCGAGAATTCAAGTCGTGGAACGACGTGTTCGATCACTTACGGCGCGAAATTGCAAGTTTTGCTCTGACATGTCAAAGTGGCACGCTCGAGTGGGGTGGGGGTAAATGGCGAGAGCTGAGCTGTTTGTCAATCCGACTGCTGACGCGCGCCCGTGGTTCTTTTCCGACCGTGACCGATTGAGTCGGCGTTGGCTATTTGCTCGCCGCCGCTGAGCGCGGATCTATTTCTCAACCTTTCCATCTCATTTGGGCTCCTTTTCGTCGGCACTACCAAATGCCGACGACGACGGCTGTTGACTCACTGGCGTTATCAAAATCGCAAATATGCCAACTACTTATCTCCCTGCTCGCTGCATTTTATCAAAAACAACTCGTGTGCACCGAACGCACGGCGCGTGTGTCAATGGGGAGGTGGGGGTGTGAGATGGGGGTAGATGGAGCGAGGCGACGACAGAATTGCCCACGCGCGCTTTGTGCGAGAAGGGAAAAGGAATGCGATTGACCCGATTCTCACTTGCAGACGACGATGCGCGAACGAGACATGCGGATCTTGCGCGATTTCCAGCAGCTGGAGGGCCGTCTGTGCGAGATGCGAACGGTAAAGCGGCCGGGTGGACCGTCGCCGATCGTCGAAGTGGCGCCGAACCTGGAGCACGACTTGGCCGCGGAGCGGTGTCTAACGGAGAGCATGCCGATCTGAGACTGGGCCCTCGGTCGCCGCCGCCGTCGCCGTTGCCGCGCCGGTTGACGCACGATTCGAGTGGTTGGAGATGCCTCTGGAGGAGGCGTGCGCATCGGTCGAGTACCTCTCGTGCAAATAACTGCCTCGTCTACTATGCCTCTTCGACTACGCTGGTCGGTCGCGTACCGCATTAACCCATCAACTACGCCGTGTCCCAATCATATTCTCCACGTTTCGTTTCTTTCGAGAGATGCTACGTTGTTCCGCCGCACTTGTGTCGTACCGACACTTGTGCGACCACCTGATTCGTGATTGTTTTCCGAGGACTGACCTGATTGTGTTTTACGTCCGATGAATGCCTCGCTCAACTCTGTGATCTTATCTGTGAATACTCCGATTGGGGCTGGCTCGCTGTTTTGTGTGCAAACGATAAGCTGTTTCCTGTTATGCGCCGAGCAATAATCACCCCTGACGTTCACGACTAGTGCTACCGTGATATGATGCTCTGTAAATGATGATGTTGCATAATTTAATGTTAAATATACAATTGGGTATGGTCGGCTGGTGAAGTTGAAACAATGAAAGGAATTCCTAGATAACTGAAAATATAGTCTCTAGCACAGAACAGTCACTTGAATCGATCGATTAGAGCTTGGATTTCAACTTGGAAACGTCGAGGACGTCCTTGAGCTTCATCGCCTTGGCAATGTTCCCTTTAAGCTTCATCTTACCCTGCATGAAGGCCTGCAAAAGGAGGACGGATTAGAATAAGAAATGAGAGCCCAACGCGGAGAGTGGGACGGAGATTGTTCGATTTGACGGAGGCAAACGCTGCCCACTGTTTGCCTTCGTCGCCAGCGGCACAAAGACGGATCAGGAACTGACCTGGTCGGGTTTCAGTTTGCCCGTCGCAATCAGCATGAAGTCGGCGTCTTTCACCGTCAACTCGCAGTCAACTGGGCCTGCAATAATATCAGCTATATTGCTTAGCTTTCATTCACCCTCTCTCGAGGATATAATACGATAAATGCCGTTGGTCCAGCTCGGTCTTATCGTAGAGATCAAATTAAAGTCACTCTTTTTCGATCAGTAACTGGAGATCGATCCATGCACCGTAGTCGGCAGAGATGAGCTCGCTTTTCGATGCGGAAAGACCGCTTTTCATCAACAATGATAGTCATTTGTTGAATTTTAGGTGCGTAAGTTGATTGAAAGAAGTGCTATCGACTTTCGAGGCAGTTTACCGTATTCAATCTAAGGTTTCTTGTTACTGATCGGCAAATTTTGACTATACTTTCACAGGGTGGATTAAAAAGGTATCTATGGTTTGACTGTACATGCGAAGCAGAGGCAACGGCTTAGTAGACTGCTCGATAAAAGATTGCAGCCGACACACCAGCAGTAGTGAATCGTGACTGTTATCAAGCAATCTATTAATCCGTCGGCAATGCACTGCATGTTTGTTCAAAACCATTGTGTGTAATGGTGCTCTTGGTAGACCAAACCTAGCTGGACTAACGACATCCAAAATCATACAAACACAAACCGTCTTTCTGTCCAACGAAGGGAGTGTCCGATTTCAAATCAATTGTCCATTGCTTGGTCGCATTGTTGGGGCCGTTTGTGATGTTGAATCGGTAGGACGAGGCGACCTTCTTCGTCAATTCCTTCTCCTATAAACGTACACGTAAAACCGTGCTTTTAATTTCATAGTGATACTGTTATCCTGGATGCTACAATATTTTGGCTTCAAATTTGCAAACTGTTGTAACAAGAGGAAACGCTCATAAAAAATCTCCCGCCATAAAAGTATAGATAACGTATGATCGTTTAAACACGCGTTACTTATGGAAACATAAACAAGGTCTAAGCAGTCTCGTGCGTACTTGTTAACAAGCGAAGGGAAGCAAACGTTACCTCGCCAGCACGCGCCTTGATCTGTTCGAACACCTCATCGCTCTGGAACTTCGGTCCGCCAGCATTGCCTCCGTTGGCAGAACCGGCGTTGTTGGCGGGCGACATTTGCACCGAGGTCGAGTTCGGATACTTAGGATGGGCAAGCTTGTACATGGCGACAACGCCAGCGCCGCCGATTCCTGGAACAATCCAGAAAGTCAGCGATAGGAATGGATGAAGGTGAGAATGGATGAAGACGAACCGATATTGTGCTGGAGGGCGACACGAGCATTGGGGACTTGGCGCTTGTCGGCGAGACCGCGCAGCTGCCACGACAGCTCGACGGCCTGAGCGACTCCTGAAAAAGAGTAACGGGACATTCAGCTACCGTATCACGCAGCTCTCGTAGAATAAAGAACAACCACCAACCTGTCGCACCGATCGGATGTCCCTTGGAAATCAGCCCACCCGACGGGTTGATCACCCATTTACCGCCGTACGTATTGTCGCCTCGGTCGACGATCTCGCCACCTTTGCCTGAAAAACGAGCAGTTTTCTATGTCATGTAGAGATGATTGCGACGCCGAAACGCACCGATTGGGCACAGGCCGAGCGCCTCGTAGGTGATCAGCTCGTTCGGCGCGAAACAGTCGTGGCATTCAATCACCTGCAAGCAACAAATCATTAACAGCTGGAGTAAGCTCTCGTCATAATAGCAAGTGTAAATTGTCAAAATACCAATAAAAACAGTTGCAATTACAACAATATTATGAAATAGGACCGATACGTACCTGCACATCATTCGGTCCAAGGCCGGTCTCCTTGTACAGTTTACCCGCAATGTTTTGGATCATATCGAACC
This sequence comes from Plectus sambesii, assembly GCA_002796945.1. Classification (NCBI taxonomy): domain Eukaryota; kingdom Metazoa; phylum Nematoda; class Chromadorea; order Plectida; family Plectidae; genus Plectus; species Plectus sambesii. The sequence continues at coordinate 29,554 of NIUQ01000130.1, read as the reverse complement.
CGATCATTTTGATATTGGAGTTCTCTGAGAACGCCGAAGGGAAGTCGGTGCCGAGTTGCATGCCTGAAAGAGGGAAAACATAATTGACAATGTTATAGCCTCAGACACCTAGACATTCATTCTTATTTCAAATTTCAGATAGTTTAAAGTACGAATACATTATACTGTGATGTGTACTGATATTGTGCAATGATTATCCTAAAATGTATGTGTGTTCACTTCTTTCTGGGCAGAAGCTATTCCGAGATAAAGTTAAATTAGTTCGATTCCTCCTTTCTCGTTCCCCATTCTAACGACAGAATAGGCCATTTGAACAGAGGACGATAAGCACCAACCGAGGATTTCAACGGCTTGGTCTTTGAGATGGGGATGTTCGCGCAGGAATTTTTCGCTGCACAGAACCGCCGCCGCCGCGCCATCTGATGTCGGACTGAAAAGAATCTCATTTGCCTTTCGTTCAATCGCTTTCTCACTCTCTCTACCTGCACTCCAGCAAGCCCATGAAGTCGTAGATTCGGCGAGCATTCATCACCTCCTCCAAGGAATATTCTTTCTGGAATTGCGAGTTCCTGGAAGAAATACCATGTGTTAAGAACTGGTTTGTTAACGGCTAGTAAAACTGTCTCACGGGTTGTTGACGGAATGTTTGTGGTTCTTCCAAGCGATCTTCGCAAAGTGCTCTGGCTTCGTACCTAAATCGATTTCTTTTTGTATCAGGGATAAGTATAGCCATGGTCACCCCCTCCTTTTCGGAGAAGGAAAAAATTAGTGGACGCGGGGAGGTACGAGTCTAAAAAATTATTGCGAATCAGTCAGTGTATCTACTCAACACTGAAATATTTAAAATATGAGCCGTTGGATATACTGTATCCTGGAAATCCCTCCAGTTACGATTAAAATGAAGATTAATGTAAGACCGCCACTCTTGCACTCGGTTAAAACGCTAATTTGACGTAAGTGAATGCAAGGATTACAAAATATAATGCAAGAATCATGAATTCCTATGTAAAGTGGCATATTTAAACCTTGCTACAGCAGAGCATACCGTATTTCTCCATATGTTCCTTGCCCGCATTGCCGAACATCTGAGCAGTCATAGGGGCGGGGAAGAGGCCGTAGGTTTCCGACATAACGCCGATGTGCTTTTCGACGGGCATCGCGCGGTCGTCCATGCGTCCTCCCATATTCTCCAACGATCCCTGCGCCATCTTCTCGAATCCCACCGCCAACGCCAAATCGGTACCACCTTAACAAGCATTCATAGTACTCTCACGCGCTCGGTATCTTCAATCAGTCTATAGGTAGCACAACTTTTTTAACGATAAGTTATACTTTTTGATATTTTGCACGTTAATTCGTAATCAACTCAAAATAAACTCCGATCACCATCAATTCTGGATAATGTACTGTAATCTGTTATTAGCTTCGCATGATGAGCTGGCTGCGAATCATATCAATTTATATTGTAATTAAATTACAACTAAGTCTTATCATAAATAGCTATTAGCAATCTACGGTGCACTCTTCAGAGCTAGGAAGACCAAAATTATCCTTTTAGTATTACTTACCTTTCAAACAGTTAAAAAAACAGTTATGTTGGCAACTCAGTGAAACGTACCGCCTTCAATGAACTGCTTGCACATGAAGAGACCAGAAGAACCGCTGGCACAGGCGTTGTTCACCTAAATGTTTAAATGATTGTAACACGGCTGAGGTCAGTTAAGGCGTGATTTACGTTGTAGATAGGGATTCCAGTCATTCCAACTTCGTAGAGGGCGCGTTGAGCGCAGCAAGAGCCTCCAAACAAGTAGCCAACAGTCGCCTGCTGGATGTCCGAATATTTCACTTTCGCATCGCTCAACGCCTTGTTCACTACAAATATAGCACGATTTTATATAAGTAAACTGCAGATTTTGTTTAGATTTTAAAATATCTTCGTCAATTACAATCATTCTTCGTCTTGCATCGAAACAGGTAGCCATGCGGAATGCAGCGTATGTTGTCCCAAAGCGAGGAATCGTTAGCGAGATCATCGATTACAAGTGATAATTTATGTATATTTGTATGTTTTGCCATGTCTTATGTATTTATTTGCATTAAACGTTGTAGTGAATTTCTACTGCTTCCATATCTATCATAGTCTAACAATCATGGTCAGTTTTGACGTATGAACTTTGGTTTTACAACGAAAAGTGCATCATTCTTCGTCGTTCTGTGAAGTAATACATCGTTTCCCTTTCACGAGAGCTTACTGAGCAAAAATTATAGAAAATCAACGCACCGGCCTCCTTAACCATGTCAGGATAGTCCAGACCCGGTACCGACTGCGGCTTGACGAACTAAACAAAGTAATCGATATAAAAGAAGATTAATTGCTTGAAGAAGTCCAACCTTCGTCATGCCGACACCGATAATGTAAACCTTCGATTTCTGAGGATTGACCATGGTTGCGACTGAAAGTTATTAATTTAATAGCAAACAATTAATGAACAGTTAATTGCGAAGAATAATAGACGCACCGACTGAACGTAGAGAACAGTTAGGAGGACGGAAAATAGACGCCGTGCACTGCGGGTGTGAACTCACAGAATATGCCTGACTGCGTAAAGACGATCTCACTTTTGCTCGTTCGATAAGGCGACCACAGTGCAGAGAACGTCCAACGAGTGAACGAACGTGCGCGCCGTCCGGTGGAGTTCGCTTCTTAATACAAACCAGATCATGCACCAGAGTCCGGGGCCGCACTCTCGTCGTATGTTTAACGTAGCCATCTTTTGCATAAATACCAGCAACGCATGCTGCAGATCAGTGCAATCTCTTTGCAAAAATTCAACGCTGATAACCGCGCGTGTTATATTAATTATTCATATTTCACATTTGCACGACTACAACTGCAATTTATCGCACAGAGTTTTTTTACTAATCACAGCAGATCGACACATTTATGCTTACTAACATTATATATGCCCTGAGTGCTACAATGAGCTTATAATGATGCAGCAGGTTCCGTGATAAGAGTCCAATCAATCCAATAGCGCGTCTTTATGCGGTCGCAATGTTCAACTAAATTTTGGTAATCTTCAACCATTGCATCCTTCAGGGGGTTATCCAAGGGGATGTAGTAGATTTGAGCTAAGATGCTGAAGACAATAATATCGACCTAAAAGAATAGTTATTGCAATAGTTATTGAAGGGGGAAAAGGGAATAATACTAAGTGAGGACGTTTGCCGAAGAAGTATTCGTTGAATCCGAGGATTTGACTGAGCGCCGCCAAATCCCTCAGGGCAATATCGTAGATTTCTTCACGTGAATGCTTGCCGAGGCCGTGAGCGCGCAATCGAGCCCGCATCTACAATGAAACATATCTAGATATAGTCGTTTCTTTATTTTTATGTGCGTGAAATGATAGAAAGAAGTGTTATCGACTTTTGAATCAGTCTACCTTATTCAATCTAAGATTTCTAATTACTGGTCGACAAGCTTTGACAATAATAAACTTTGACTATAATAACTTCGGCCAAAAGCCAAGGATCACGTACATCAGCCACTAGACGACGTCGAAGAATGCGTCGGTAGATAAAGCCCACCAACGCCGATACTTGCACGATGGGCGCCTTGAGGAACTTTGAACAGTTTTCTTTGTCGCAAAAGCGATTGAACATCAAAGCCCTGTATGCACTACGTCAAATACTATTACGAAAGAATTAGAGACAATATTTCTTCGTCAATAACTAATACTTGCCAACGGCAACACCGTAATATCCGTTGATATCACACCATAACTCTGCATATATCGTTCTTCGGTCAATGTTATTATGTTACGACTGATCATGATTGTGTTGGTTAAAATAGATTCGAGTGCGACAGAATGAGTTCAAATTATACTACTTTATAATTATATAGCAGGAAATGCCAAATTTTAACAATAAAAAAAGTATCGCTCCTACTCAGTGCTATCGCTAATGGCTTTCTGCTTTGCGAAAACTCTAACTGCATTGCGCAGGCAAGCCTTTATCCCCGTGAGACAAAAATTTGGCTTTCTCGTTAATGACAAAGAAATATTGACGTAATAATGACGCACGGTATAAGGCTGTTTTCGCAGAGTTTTTCAATCGCCCTCGAAATGCCCTTCTCCTCTTCAGTCAGATCGCTCTCCATGTTGAACAACTCAAACTGTGACGTCAAAGTCTGAATGATCAGAGCGGAGTCGTGCAATTGAACGCCGTTGACCTCCACAAATGGTACGAGACCTTCTTTCGACCGCTTGCTGATCGAACAGTAGCTCTGCAATGGCCCGTCAATCCAACAATCTGCCCACATTGCTTATAGCGCGTAATTTGATAATCAGTAACTGAGAGCCAATGGGAGCACAGTGACGCACTTAGTATTGAAAAACTTAAATTTGAGCATATTCGCTGCGGTGTTCACACTATTAACCTTTATAGCTATGAGATCAATACTTAAATTTCTCGTTACTGATCAACAAATTACGAGGATAGCCCTACTTCGTAGTCCATCATTGCGAAGCGCAGCCACGTTTCCAACTTCAAGCAGTACGGTGATACGCTCGGTATTACGCCGCTTCGTGGAAATTGATAGAGATAAATCTTATCTTTCACCCAGTCCTTCTTGTACAATTTCGGAACGCCCTAAAAGCCAATGTAAACAGCGTCAGAGCACCATTATAAAGGAATAGAGTTAATGTAAAACGTGATAAAGTTGTTATATGCTCCATCAATTATGTAGAATATATAAACATCGCATTGTGCATTCTTGTTTAAACGGAACTGCGGTCCCCTCTACTTGAAAGGAATGTATCCTATAGTCTTTTCAATATGATATGAACTATTACAATATGAACAGATAAAACTCGCAGCCAGCTTATCCTTAACTTACCGCCAAGCTGCTTATCAAAAAAAACTGAAGATAATCTACGGTATATTCCTTTCACCTAGAGATCCCTATAATTGGTGGAGCATTAAATAACTCAATCGCGTTTTACGTCAACTCTAATCATCCCTTAAGAGTACCGATCGAAAGCAACGGAAGATTCGTTTGAGAGCGTAATGAGTTATGATAATAACCCCGACACCACCGCCAATTTTCGTATACAAAGGCCATTCTTGCACATTGTTCCACAATTGCATAACGTCCCAGTCGAATGTGGACTCGGTCGAGGGCGATGGCTCGAACCAGCTGGAAAGCATAAGGAGGAACATCAGAGGAGAGCCGACCGGACGAAACGACGGTCAACTGAACCACCAACGCTTTCGCTCTACACGACGGCGGACATCGCCAAGCCGTCGAAGCAAGTCAAGGATGCCAAGTGCGACAAAAGACAAACAGAACACCGCGCGCATCCTACCCTCCACCACCTCACGAATGACCCACCGCCGTCCAGACCGTCGCCCGTACCGCATCGCTGTAATGCTACTTATCCCCCTCTTACCCCACCCCTCGCACGTCAACGATTATTCCAAGCCGCTATTATTAGTCCCTCCTTTATACTCTCATTTCTTCTTCGAACTATGCGGCATCCTGAGTAAATGTCAAGAAAGATGAAATTAATTCGTGGTAATTGCATTGTCGCGCAGACGTAGCAACCCACTGCTATGCAAAAATAATCTCCTCTCACGTCAGAGCGGAAAATTATAGAGCGTATGAATAGGCGCTCACGTAGCAAACTTTCGTTCAATTACTACAAATAGCGGCCGCAAATAAATGACCACTTAGAATATCGCCCGTTCGCAATACATCAGCCCGGAAAACGTTATGAAATACAAATAGCAGCTTTAGAAAACATTTCATTGTTAATGAATATTTTAATATCATTTCCCCTCTTTTAATAAGGACACTTTTCAATTCAATGAAAATGTTTCTTATTCAAAAAGACACTTTGCGAGTCAAATCGAAACGGATAATGCCTTGTTTGCTTTGGAAAGTGACATTATTAAAGCGGAAAAGATATAAAATAGTCGAATATAATTTTAGTACGAAAATACATGGTATAATAAAAGTAGAACGCAATTCTTGAGAGAAGAATTAGATTTCCTGAGTTTTTGTAGTCTAAACTGTTGCTCAATGCGGACATAATGCAGTTTCAACAATGAAAATTCAATAATAGTTGAAAAATTAAAATTAGCTCTACGAAACAAAGCACAAAAGGGCAAAATACAATACCATTTCCTGCAGCAATCCTTCTTGAATCAATATTTCCTGAGTGACGCTAAAGTCCAGTTCGATTATGCGATTGCTTTCCTCGGTTTTTCTGAGGTCGTCGAGCGAACAAGTTCAATAACGTTTGTTTGTCGGCCTGCTTGTAAGCCGTGTCTTTCACGAATAACTTGTCTTTGTTGAGCAACCATCCTCCGGTGAAGACCTGTCGTCTTTCTGCTCAGAGAAACAAGGCGGTTGTAGACAATTTTATCGACCTTCCACTTTTTTCAAGCGAAATGATGATGAATGATAGTAGGGAATGATGAATGGTTTTTATTTCTTGTAAATTTCGTACTGAGCGCGATTAATGGAAAATGCCATTGGACGTAGTATGTCTTTTCGCTAGTCATCATTCGTTTTAGTACAAGAAAGCGTTCGCAAACAGGGACAGAGGCAAGGTGCTAAATATTGCTGGTTTTTTTGACGGAGAAACGTGCTCAACGTCGCGTTTTCCCACACTGCAAAAAAGCTCAAAATACGGTAGTAACAAAGTAACTGCTGCGAGACTAATTCACTTCAATTCGACGTGACTCGCAAACTTGAACATTTCTACTAAATACTTTAGATCAAAAAGTGTAGAGCGCGCCGGTTGCTCTAGTGGAACGTCAGTCGAGACGGGGTACCTCGCTTCGGCTCTGATTACCCAAATGCCACAGCACTTGCTGCTAATGCGTTGCATAGAAAAGAAGAGAATATCGACGACACAGGAGCCGCGCGATTTGTGCATTGTTTTCGGCACCGGCCCCCCACCTTACCAAAAAATCGATATGATTTGAATCCATTTAATTTGAAGAAAATAGCATTAGTGCTCAATAATCCGCCTGGTCGCCGACGTGATTCGATGATTAATCACCCACGTAGTAGCTTTGACGTTCGCGGTGACATGTTCGGTTTGTACCTGAACAGCCGGAAACGACCTCCTCCTCGAGATACATGCAAATTTGAGATTATGTGCTTCGTTAATTAGTTGCGATTAATTGTAGGTAAGTCGCAGCTTTGATGTCGTAAGCTCAGAAAAGCCGTAATTTGTCGACATCTTTAGCATTGACGATGGGCGAGTGGAAAATAAACTCGATGTGACGCCGGTCACTTCCTGAACTTAGAAGACGTCGATGCCGTCGTAGTCGAGTAGGCGAGTAGCGAACGCGGCGGTGCGCGCTATAAATGAGTGTCGACCAGTGATTCGAGCAATTTTATCGTGTTTGCTAACCGTCCGTGCAGCTGTTAGCAGGTCGGGGCGCTCACATTGCGACTCTGCCATCCCTCCGCCGCTTGACTAAGTCGCCGCCATCGTTTTTGCCATATGCTCCCGCCTGCCACCTTTTCTGCCACCGTTGACATGAATAGCGTCATCGAAGTGAGAAATTTTCAATGGTAGTTTCGTAGCGCCGCGCTGATGTGTCCCGATCGGTGCGTATTGTGGGGATGGAGCAATTTGTCATTTAATGAAAGAGCTGTGAGCCTGTATGTGTCGTGGCAGCGTTGATGACAATACTCGTTTCCACCGGGACGCTCATTCTTTTCGCATCGGCTGCGAACTATTCTGCAACATTCGCAAGCTCTGTGTTCCTTTTTAACTTTTAAAAATAGCGCTCCTTTCTTCGCTAGAGATCAGAGAGCAGTCGGAGGTCGATCCATTGTTTCGAGATTCCTAGAAAGCAATTGGAAAATGGCGAGAAATGAGCAGGTCTGTTAGTAATAGGATACCAAATGCTCCAGAAAGGTGATTATTGCAGGCGGGTAGGACAGAGTGATGGATAACGAGGAGAGAACTGCTAAGTGGAGAATGGCCGGTCGCGCCGAGGCCCCGAGGATCGATATCAGCCTTGACGAAGCATTTCTATTGGCATTCTATTGACATTCGCCCTGGGTTAGTCGGCACCGTCGATTCGAAAGCGGCGGTCTTCGTCGTTAAAGCGACTACTTCATCTCGTTAGCGATATAGTCGGACCCGGGTGACCGTCTGTTACTCGGCCGACGTGCTTTTTCAAGCCGAAAACCCCGGCGCCAGTCCGCCGCTACCGTCTCGCATTATTCCCGGTTTTATGATCAGTCGGAAGGTCGACCCGTCGACCTCCGAGTCGCTTAACGAGCAGGAATGAGCACGTGCGCGCGCGCGTCTCAAATTCATCACCTTCATCGTCTTCAATTCGTACTGTTTCAGATCAATTATGAACTCTGACAATGATTCTCTGACGATACTCGATCGCTGGCACGCCAATTCTTCGAATATAACGCCGAGCACCAGCTATTCTTTTTGCGGGAATGGGTCGCTTCTTGACGAACCATCTGTGCGCATTCCGCTCCTCTCTCTCTATGTCGTCGTCTTTCTGCTCAGTTTGTTGGGTGAGCTCTTTTTTCGCGAACGTCGTTGAAAACACAAAAGACTTTATTTAGGCAATCTCTTCACTGTTTTGATTATTGTATTGCATCGGTCGATGAGGACAACGACCAATTTCTTTCTCGGTATGCCTGCTATGCAACGATATATTCTTCAGTAAAGAACATTATTTGCAGCGAATCTCGCCTGCGCCGATCTCCTGGTGGCAGTCTTCTGCATCTGCCAGAACATGTTCCAGATACTAATAAATGAAAATGGCAACTGGCCGCTAGGTAGGTGCGAGTAGCATGCGGAGCCAGATCATCGGGAGTCGGGGCTTCAAGGCCGAACAACGAGACGGATCTCTGCAGGATAGCGGGACAGGGGGCCAATGAGTAAAGCGCCGAACAAAATCGCCTAGGGGGTCCGCGGATGCGCTCAACCGCCTCTCGCTCTGCTACTAGCGACAATTCTTTGAGATATTTACTGCATTTGGTGGAACTTTGGTCAGCGAGCGCCGCTTCTTGGCTCTAAGGGACTCGATAGGGGCCGTGAGTCGCAAGGCTCTGGCCTAATTGACCTCTGACCGCTCCTGGCAGTAAGTGAACGAGCAGCAAGCCAAAGATCGAATTGCAGGAGCGGTCATGTGCCAAATGTATGTGTTCACACTACACTTCGTCCCATCTACGAGCATCGGCATTCTCGTGCTCGTGTCCGTCGAGAAGTACATCGCCGTGTTGCATCCGCTGCTGGCTCGCAAGCTGCTGACTAGGAATCTCCGTCTCATAATGACCGGCTGCGTGTGGACGATCAGTCTGGTGGCAAATTTGCCCTACTACATGACGACGAAAGAGGTGAAGTTCGGCAACATGGCTGCCTGCACGCGCGACATGCGCGGGACAATCAACGTCCCCATGATGATCACCGCCAGCTTCGTCTTGTGGTACTGCATCCCGTTGCTCACTCTGGCCGTGCTGTACACTCGCATCGGATTGGTCTTGTGGCGCAGCGTGCACACCGGCGTCGTCCAATCGACCCGTCGAAAAGAATCCTGTGAGAGTCCACTAGTTCTAACCTCTTTTTTAAATGAAGACTTATGCTATATTATTTTTAAGTTTCGACTACGCCGCGACCGTCGTCGCTCAAAAAAAGCTCGATGCGCATGATTATGCTGCGTCGAATGAAGAGTGAGCCGCAGCGGGACGCTTTGCTGACCGACGGACCAACTGCGCGCATGCGCACGGCAACGATGAGCGCTAACAACAAAGATCCCATCGACGCGCGCAAGAAGGTGGTGCGACTGCTGATTGCCGTCGTTCTGAGCTTCGCGGTGCTGACCTTACCCCACCACGCCCGTCTGCTCTACCACATGTGGACGAATGCGCGAATGTGCAACAACACGGCCGCCGCCCTCCTTCAGCCCATCTCCTACCTCTTGCTTTTCCTCGGCAGCGGCGTCAACCCCATTCTGTACGCGTTTTTGTCGCGACGATTTCGCGACGCCGTCAGCGATATCGTCAAATGTGAGGCCGATGTGCGCAGTCGAAGGAACCCTCAGCGAACGGTCGTTTCCGAGTTGCCAGATATTTCGCGGTCGCCGAGTATCGTCAGAGGCCCGCTCAAGACGACCAGAGTGTGAATTCCGCCTCTTTCTACGACGTCCAACACGCTACATCGTCCTCAATAACTAGCTGCTGATCGTCGTCGTCGCTCTGAACGCGCGCATTGTATTTCACTCCCCCGATCACTCATATTGAGCGTTGCGTGTTTGATCTGCTATGTTCTATGTTTGGCGTAGTTACGCAAAGGATACAGGGTAAACGATTGAATTCGCTCAGTGACACAGAAACACAGATGGCGACGACGACGACGACGACGATCCCAACGGTGTTGTTCGGGGTCAGTTGGTCGCCTCAAAATTTAACGATATTTAGTCGCGTCCCTCTTACACAATCGATCATTGTTTTCGAGAGAACAAGACGCGATGAAGACGCAGCGAGACTACGAAGATTTCGACGGGCGAGTGATCGGCTTTGCGGCCATCGCCTGCAGCGGATTTACGATCGCCGCTTGTCTGCTGCTGCTGCCGATGATGCACAACCAGATGGACATGTGGCAAGTCGCTATCGAAGCGCAGCTGCGCGACGTCCGCGTTAGTCCCCCCACCTAGCCAACGCAATGAGGCAATTTTTCAGCAAAATGTGTGTTTCAGGCCATGTCGGACGACTCGTGGAACGACATGATGAAGATAAGAGACGAGATGAAGTTTGATCGAGCAGCGTTGTCGGTGCGTTGTAAAAACTTTCCTCACGTTGTGCATAGTTGCACTGCCGCGCGTATTTCAGGCGCAGGAAGTGGCGAGCGCGGCTGCCAGAGTACGCGTCGCACGTCAAGGTGATATGCCTCTCGTTAACAATCACAAACCAATCGCTAAACTCTTTTGCACCTTCAGCGTACGGAGGCGAAAGGTATGGAGGCCAAGCCCCATCGGTGCCGGCCGGCCAAGCCTATCCAAGCGATCAGAACTATCCGGCCGCCCAGCAGCCCGCTTGGCAGCCAGCCCCTCAGCCACAGTATCCACAACCTGAGGCGCCTCCCGTCTACACGCCCGAGGAGCCCTCATACCAACCGTCGCCAGTACCCCAACCGTCCTACACCGCTCCGCAGGAGCAATGCGGTAAGTGCTCTCTTGCTTTACACACCGATTAATGAACAGCACGCAAGCGGTTCTATAGACAGACATATATAGGTATCTTGGTTCGATCACAATGAACGCGAAATCGTCATGATTATCGTCGAACGAACAATATTAAAAGAGCGCAGGCAACAAATCTGATGACGAACGATACAATCGTTTGAAAGAGAGCGAACAGGGCGGGCGGGCGGCGGCTACGCGCGAGCGGATATGAAGAATATCCCACACAGATGAATAACACCGGTATACGAACATTGCCTAAGAGGGTGAGACAGTGGCTCGGTAAATTAAAGGCGGAATTGGGCGGGAAGGTTAGTCGGCCTTCAGCACCAGCCCCACTCCTTCATGTCGGCGCATGCTTGGTCGAAGAGCTTCTTCCAGTTCTGCTTCTGCTCGTCCGTGGCTCCGCCGCCATTCACCTCGAGCGCCTTCATGAGGGCATCATAGGTCTTCTGCAAAAGTGTCGTTGTTTGTGTGGTGGGGATAGTTGGAGGTCATCTATACGTGGAACTCGAAGAGGGGGAAGCCGATGTCGCCGTAGTGCTCCTTGAACGCCGCGAGGCTCTGTCGCCACCGACGCGCGTCACTGTTCGTGTTCGGCATGTCGAAGAAGTAGCGCAGCTCCGCTTGACCATACATCTGGAACTTCTGCGCTTTGGGAATAATCGACGGGTCCAGATCCTCGGCGTCAAAGTACTTGGCCACTTCCGGGTGAATCGTGAAGAGCCTGTAAACGAGCGGCTGCTGGCATCACTATGATTATTTGCGCAAGTCTTTTTTGTAGCATATGTTAAGTTGATACTCTAAAGTAGGAGTGCTTTAAACACTAGTTTTTTTTATTAGAGTTTAAGAATGTTGTAAAATAGATGTGTGAGAGTTACGAAAACACTTGAGTCAGTCACAGATAGAGGTGAGCGAAGTAACACTTGGGATCGATTGCAATATTGTATCAGATTTCAAGTAAGCGCTTACTGCTTGTGGAATTCACCGACGGTATCCTTGTTCAGTTTGTACGCAGCGGCGTGCTTCTTGAGGAGCTCGCAGTCGGCCATGGCGAACAGATTGCGAGTAGACGACAACCGACGGGCGCACTCGGAGGGGGCACTGACTCGGGACGGACTGGTGGATGGTGGAGAGCGATGGAAAGAGCTTGTCAAACTGCGTGTCCCTGAGCGCTTCTTGCAGCTGCGTCGAGGCAGGAACCGGTCTAAACGGCAATTGATCACCAGGTGGTCGACCACGTGTCTGGAGAGCGCCTAGAGCGCCTGAGGCGACAGCCGCGCTCTGTCGCCGCTTCCTCTGCCTTCGCGCCATTGTTACGTAAATCGGCGCTTCTTTAACTTGAGAGCCCCGTCGCGTGCTTTTCTTGGCAGCGCGGTCTAGTCGTGCCCTCTGCTCGGAACGAACCAACTAGTCGGGCGCGCCCCAACGCCCCTTCGTTTCAGCACTCGGATCGTCCCCCTCATACTTCTCCGCACTCACTCAGTTCACATATCAATTGGCTGGGCGTTCAGTGACAGTAATATGTTATTTCAGCCGCCATACCCGGACCACCTGGCCCGCCAGGTCCACCTGGAGAGGACGCCGAAGAGGGCGAGGCGGGAGCTGACGGCACTCCTGGATACGACGGAGAAAATGTACGGTTCTCGAACAAGTGAAGGATGCCGTAAAACTCTAATACTTTATAATGGGACTGAAAAGAGCAACTGACTTTTTGACTTTGGTGGGACGTTCGGCGCCAGGAGGACCGGCACCGCTCAAATTCCTTCGCGGATTGTCGTAACATCCGTTGGCACCCATTAAGTGCTGTTTCCACGCGGGCTTGGAATGCATCGGCGTCACTGCCACTCCGCATAACGGACACCAGTCACCTCCAGGCGGCGGCTTCACTTCTGACCAATCATTAATGATTATTATTAACCTTTCTGCGTCTGAGTTCTGTTGTGGTCCAAGGGTGGGATTTCAGACTGTTACAGGGAAAGAAAGATTCGATTCCCGACATCAAAACTCCCCGCTGTCCGGACTGCGACAGCTGACCGAGGAAGTAACATGTTGTGACCAAGGGCCTTCTTAGGAAGATCCGAAAAAGCGAACCCGGTGTCGGAGCGGGAAAAGCGTTAAGAAACTCATAACCACACTGCGTCTGACACCAATCAGAAACGTTTACTCACGTCGGCAGTTGATGTGATCGCCGTTGTTTTGCAGGTCGAGCTCGGAGCACGCCTGGTTGCACTTGGGGCATGGGATTAGACTGTTCTTCAGGAAGGGACAGCGTCCGCTCAGCCAGTGTTCGTTCAGCTTCTGCACCTCGATGGCGCGATCGCAGAACTTGCATCTTGACAGCATTGGACAGTAGTCTGCGAAATGCGAATTAAGTCGCGGCTCGCGAGCGAATTCGGCGTTCACTTCGTCGCAAAATGGACATTGGCTGAAAGCGATCGCGCATCATTTTCATTGTCAGCTACGCGTCACATCGAAGCACTACTTGGAGCCAACGGCCTGCGGCGAAGCATATGTAGGAGCCGGTGCCTGATAAGTCGATGTCGGTTGCGGATCAGGCGGATGATAGGCGGGAGCGACGCGTGCGATCGTACCTCCTTCCCTTGCCTCGCGTTCGGCCAGTCGCTCATTGCGTTTGACCGAGTGTTGATAAGTGCTCGGCGTTGAATTCCACGAAGGCTTCTGATTACCTTCGGGACTCCTTCTTCCACTGACGCTGCGACTTTGCACGTAAGGTACGTCTTGTCGAGGTGCGAATCGATTTCCGCTGAAAAAAGTCGCCGGTTTGGACAGCGAATAGAAGAGAACAGTGAAAGGATGAGAAAGTAAAAGATTTATTCGACAGAATGCAAAACAGTGATGAAATAGAAGAGATAGAAAAGAACTGTGACATCATCATTCTTTATGTGGCCAAGTGCTCTTCATTTTTTATACCTAACGGATGCCGATCGGCGGTGGTCGGTGCTCGGCGGACGTCGGCGACTCTCTCCCTCCGATGGACGTCATCGATGACGATACGTCCTTCGGCCGACTCAATTATTCGGAACAATGACAGCGCCATTGAGCTCTTGCCTAAATCATTTTGTAAATTTTAGACTGACGTAAGCAGAGTGCGACCAACCTGCGCCCGTCCGTCCCACTATTCCCACTCTTTCGCGAGAAGAAATGTCGGCATTCAGATTTCGCAGGATCAGGTCGAGTCCGGGACGATATCTTGTCGAATAATTTTCAAATTTGATTCGACCCTGTCGGGGCCAGCCGTTCGGAGGCCCGTAGCCTGCAGGGCTCATCCATTCTGCCTGCAAAATAACAACATGCCTCAGATTTAATCCTTAAAAAAAAACAAATATCGAACCTCAGTGGGCGTCTCTGTGTATTCTTTGACGCGCTCCACCGACACAATGTTCGTTTCCAGCTCGCTCACCATACGAATAGCAAAGTTCAACATGAACGTGATCTACAGTGGAACATGAAGCTATTGAATGAACTTAATGTCGAATTCAAAAGCAAGCATACGTTGAGACTGTAAGAAACGGAGAGACCGATAGTAGCGGCGGTGGTTGGATTGCCCCAGTCGCGGGAGAGAACGGCGAAGAGAGCGGCGAACAGGACGACAAAGTTGCCAACCAGTTCGAGTCTGACGGCGAGCCAGCGGTTAGCAATCAAGTTCAGATATTTGATGCGAACGTGCGTGTCCATCTTCTCCTCCGACATCCGACAGAACTCATTGACTAATCCGTATGCGCGGATCGACGACGCGCCCTGGATCGACTCTCCAAAGTGAGAATAGATTGGTGAACGCGTGATCGACTCCAGTCGCTTCAGCTGTCTCGACGTCGCCAGATAGTAGCGCTGCAAGAGTGACGATGATTAGTTTTTTGGACACTTTACATCTTATTATGGATGCAATGCAGATCGAGCTGGGCCGTTCTAAAGGTCTAAAGTTCATCTAAAATATCTTACCAGAGCGAATAGGTAAATAACGGCCAGCGGAATGATGACAACACCGAAGATGGGCGTGCCGAGCATAATGATGATTAGAGTGGAGAGCACTTGCAGAATGCAGACAGCGAAGAAGCGGAAGTTCATCGGCAGTCGAAGGTCGATGGTTTCAATGTCCTAGAAAGGCGTAAATTGCTCGCGTTTTCTCTATTCTAACAGTATTACTTTGCCAACGCGGTTGAGAATACGACCAATCGGCGTGGTGTCGAAGAACGTCATGGGTGACCGAAGCAAGTTGTGAACGAGCGGCTTGTGCAAGTTTCGGCTCGCTACTACACCGCCGTAAACCATGGCCCACAAAGAAATGCCCATCATGATTACTAAATGCGGTCAAATTTGATGGTTAACTTTTTTAACTGACAAAACATTTGCGAACCTTCGCTGAAGCCGAGGACGGCATAGACGGCGAGACGCCAACCGACGGGCATTGGAGTAGCAGGCGTGTTCGCTGCCTGTACCTGTGCGCCGTCATTACCTGAAATTNGCCGAGGACGGCATAGACGGCGAGACGCCAACCGACGGGCATTGGAGTAGCAGGCGTGTTCGCTGCCTGTACCTGTGCGCCGTCATTTGACCTGAAATTTTCGCAGTCACTCGGGTCATACAGCCAGCCGCTGCAACCGTACCATTCAGACAGCCAAATACTTCGGCCCATTGACAAGCCCGTATTTGCTACCATGCCAAAAATGAATCCGAACGACAGTAAGATCGACATCGAACGAAGATAGTTCCAGTATACGCTGATTTTCACCTGAAATATTCGTCGTGAGAAACAGTGACAGTTTATGCAAGCACGTACGCGGCCAGTTTCCGCAGCTTCGGTCTGCATCAGTTTGGCGCCACTACTAGCGACGACTGGTGGTTTAGAGACGACGCTGCCTTTGGTTGATCGCCGGCGACGGGTCGTGTCTGATGTTTGAGCTCGACCTTCCAGCCCCGATATCGTCGACATTTGCGTGTTCATGGCTGGTCGGACAGTAGCGGCATCTGTCGTCATCAGATCGACGGATTCACCACTGGGCATGCTACCTGTATCTATTGCAGAACTTGTAGTACAGTCTCATGCACCAAAATGACAGGTATTCGCTATTCTTTCAGCATGCGGTCAATGTGTCAATTATTTACGATCCCTGAGAAATAAGGCGTGCCAATATGACCGCGTGGTTTGGTAGAATTTAACTTGCCGAGCATTTTTGCGCTCGTGCGAATAGTGTCATACTTGTTTTCCAAAATATTTTACAACTGATATGAATTAGTCATAATCATGCTGTGTGCACATTACTCTCGCTTTGGGACGCTGGACTGTACTTTTATTCTTTAATAAAATATGATACCTTCAGTTGTCTCCACTTCTCCTTCGTCATTTTCAACCTTGAGCTCGTCCAACAATATAGAGAAAGCGCCGCCAGCCTTGAGCAGCTCGTTGTATGAGCCAGTCTCAGTAATTTTACCATCTGCGGAACATTGGGTGAGCTATTATTGGATTGCTACTGATTAAACGTACCAGTGATAACGACAATAGGGTCGCAGTATTTTAAATAAGTCAATCCATGGGTGACGAGAATGCGAGTTTTGTTTCTGAGAAGACCGTCGGGTCCGATGACGTTGTCAAAGATGTGCTTGCCGACGTGGCTATCGACAGCGGACAGGGGATCATCCAGCAGGTACACGTCGTAGTTCTGGTATACGGCTCGCGCTAAGCTCACTCTGGCTTTCTGGCCTCCCGAAAGGTTGATGCCCTACAAAAGCAATCCGGTTCAGTTTGCTATAATCACACAGATATTTGTCAGCGGAAGTAATCTTTTCTCAACCAATTACCACGTGTGCTCTATTTGATGGTCGGATTTTGTTTCGCTTCCAGAAGTTCGTCCAAAGTGACCGCTCGCCCCTTCCACAGTATCGACTGCTCACTGTCACTAGCCCTCCTCCTTTTCATATGCGCTATTCATCTAATCGTTCTTTACCTGAAGAAGCCTATTGCTTTCACTATTTCCCTTCCTACGATAAGGTTTACAGAGATTTAAATTTCGTCAAGATCACCTTTTCTCCAATCTCGGTACTGTCGCCGTGAGGGAGCATAGCGATGTCGGGTCGAAGCGCGCACGCGTCGACAACGCGATCGTAAAACGCTTGATCGAACGGTTTTCCAAAGACCACATTCTGACGGAGCGTTTGATTCTGAATCCAACATTGTTGGGGGACGTATGCGACCCGACCCCGCATGCCGACGTATCCCTTCAACTTTTCCATTTCGCCTGGAAAGCAATTGGTTCGAACAACTGTTAGCTGTACCACCAAAAATAATGATGTGACTGCGACTTTTAACGTAACGACAGAATTCACTGTTCAAAAAGTTACTATATGTTCGTCCAATTTATGAATTTGATATTGACCTTTCAAATCGGGCTTAAAATAATACCTGACTGACTCTGACGTCAGAATTAACACTAGTTCAGTCTTATCACCAATAGTTCGAACGTACCCAGTACGGCAGATAGCAAACTGGACTTTCCGGCGCCCACTTTGCCAACAACGGCGAGCAGATGGCCCTTCGGCGCGCTCATTGTGATGTTGCTGAGCGTAGGGCGCGCATCGGATTTGTCCCAAACGAACGACGCCTCACGCGTCTCGAGCACATCATCGACGCCTAAAGTGGCAACGATTTGAGACCATTTAGCTTAGAATTATGTCTCCTGTGGATACCGTAATGCAAAATATATAAAGCGATATAGTATATTTTGAGCTACGGTAGCCGGGGCGAGATACTTTATTCGACGTTTTGTACAACCCGTCCAGAAGTTTCATAAAACTTTGACAACTGATGAAATTGCTATTGTGATAAAAGTGGTGATTGGTCAGGTAAAAATTGACTACTCGGCGAGCTTCTCGCGCTTTTCAACTGTTACAAATTGCAACTTAAACTAGTCAATAAAATGACCCAGCACTCAGCAGCGATTTAAAGAATAATCAAACCATCAAGGGTCGGTCGTCGATCAATCATAGCGACGTTGAGCTCTTCAGCCGACAGGAAGTCTTTGAGTCGCTTATTGCTAACGATAACTTGCACGGTTTGACTGATCAAATCGGCGATCATCATCATCGGACTGCGCAACTGATTGAACAGCGTCAACGACACAAATGCAATTTGAGGCGTTAAAATATTCTTCTCCGGATCGGAGAGAACGAATGTCGTGAAGGACAAGAGAGCAACCTGCAATTCGGCCGTTTTCTTGAGTACTTCCGGGCTGAGTGATATTTCAAAAATAATGACTGACGAGGAAAGGAGATGCCACGTTGCACATGTCAGCAATAGTGCGCAGCAAGGAGGCCTTCCTGATGAGGGCGATTTCGCGTTCTCGGATGTTGAAGATGATACGCTCCATCGACGGTTCCCAAGCATACAGTTTGATTACTTTTACGCCGTTTAGTACCTCGTTCACCATCTTAATGCGCTCATCTTTCAACCGCATCTGCTTCACCTATACTCAATAATAGTGTACTCAACAGTGCAACTAAAAAGCGGCCAATCTGATTTCATACCGTCCACCTCTTGGTTACGATAGAAATGCAGAAGTTTAGTGGAATGAATATAATCATGACGATGATGCCCGTTACCACCGATGGTCCTAGGCTTTGCCACAAGAAAAACAGAGCCAGAATAATCTGCAAAAACAACCCTACAGTTGTTCCATTCCGCGTCGTGTGCGACCTACCTGGAAAGGACTCGACCAGTACTGCTGAATTTGGGAAGTAATCTGCTGGAAACGGTCGACATCAATGGCCATCAGGTTCACGATTTCTCCGGCGGTTTTCTCGCGCCGCGCCGAGTTCGACAACTTCAACGACTGTAACATGCAAACTATGGCAATGGATTAAAGAGAGAACAAGTGCTGCGCCTGCCTTTTTGTATACTGCAGCTGTCAGCACTGATTGTATCTGAATGCCGGCTCGGAACATTAGGTAAAAATAGTGATTTAGGAAAAAGGAGCGAAGTTCCGATGAGAGGAAGAGCAACACAGCCAGTCCAATTCCTTGCCATAGTGGAGCAGATAGATTCTCTGTGTACGTTATCAGCAGGCTAAAAGAGGAAAGTTGAGCAAAATAGAGCAACAGAGAACAGTAGCTTACTTCAATAGCTGGGGGCTGGCGAACTGCAGAACGTCCGACATAATTTTTACCAGCGTCGCGCCCACAAAGTCGGGCCAAAACATTGCGNGGACAGTAGCTTACTTCAATAGCTGGGGGCTGGCGAACTGCAGAACGTCCGACATAATTTTTACCAGCGTCGCGCCCACAAAGTCGGGCCAAAACATTTTGAAGAGGCGCCACACAATCGACGGCGGCTGCGGTTCGCCTTTCAATTTGGTCGGCTTGGCCGCACTTGAATCCGTTGCGCCGTACGATTTGGCAGAGTGCAGAGCCGGCCTCTTTTTCGACGAATCTCCCAGAAGCAGCGGCGTGGTATCTTTTGCGTCATGCTCGCCTAGCGACTCATTGAAAGCCCGCTTGCGCTGGTGGTATTCTGTAAGCAGCAGCATGAGGAAAAATGTCAATTTGCACATTCAACGTGTCGGTCACCTCTCATAGCCTTGTTCCAAAGAGCGTCCCATATCGGAACGAGATACTTCGACTCGTTCTTTATATCCAAGTTGAACAGATCGTCCGCTTCGAGTGGTTTCTTGATACCTACAGCTGGGATGTGATTAAACCACCACAGAGTCTGGCGATTTAAGAAGGAACTGCGCATTTCGGGGGATGGATTCTGAAATGAGTTTTATTAAGATACGATATACACTATTGGCATGCCGACCCGCTGTCCTTCGTTTTCGTAGTGTTCGCGTTTGTCCGCGAAACAGAACAGTAACACTTGCAGCCAAACAAGTGGAAACCAAACGAGGTAGGCAATGTACCTAGGCATGTCGATGACTGCCGCTGTCTGAAATTAGCAAAATCTGCTAACGGCTGTCGAACTTTGCTCCAACATACCTCCGAGTTTGTTCCTTGCTGGATCCACCAGTAGAATTCGGGTACTCCAGCAAGTCCGAAGATGAGCCAGGAAAGGAACAGAACGCCCGACGTGATCTTTCCCCGTTGTCGGCACAAGAAAATGAACGCCCCTTTCGCCAGCTGAACAGAATGTTATCAACAACAAGCGAACTGTACTGCATACCATTGTCACGAGCAACAGCGCTGGAGCAACATAGTAAACTGGGCTAGTATTTTCTCCTCGTGCTGCTTCTGCGATGGCCGTCGCCAGAACGAAGGCTACGTCGATGATCAAAAATAGCGTCAGCACCTGAAATGTTTATTTTCAATCATTATTAGCTGCTCCATCGTTTGCAATGGTTGTCCTACCAATTTCGCCGAAAGCAAGAAGGTCCATGGAAGTGGTGGTGACTTCTCTCGCACAATTTGAAATATTAGCAAGGGGACAAGGATCCAGAAGAAGGCGCAAGGTGCCCATATAAGCACCGTGTGCTGGAAGCACACCGAAAAATTGGGCACTGACGCGTTGCCCACGCTGCCGTCATCCTGAAAATGAAATGTGCATAATAAGAAGTGAATCGCAGGGCGCTCATCCTTACCCAAAACACGTCGCCGCAAAAGGCTTCCATGCCGGCGAACGCTTGGGAAGTGTTCGACATCGCTAGTGCGAGCGGGAGGTAGAGGACATGGTAGGTGCGCTCACAATTGTGCGTGATGAAATGTTTCCATTAGCGCAGCGCACATTGATTGTCATCGTTTCTTATCACTCGCCGTCCGAGGGGAGCAAGCGCCTGCAATTCTCTTATCTCCGTCGATCCCGGTCAGCGATGTGTGATATTTGCACCAGTAGGCCACCATTCATTCTTGCACACTGTTTAGAAAACACTTTGAGAAGCCGGTGCCGTATATAACACTCTGCCTGGCGGTATTGTAGAGGTCAAAGGTGAGAATTGTTCAGCCCTGCGTGCGAAATTATGCTCTTCTAAATTATCTAACATCTTTATTATTTGGCGCAGATGCGGCAATTTGACAGTGATTTGATTAACATTTAGTTGGTCTGTTAATGAGCGTTTTTACGCCATGTAATTCTTTTGTTCATGAGACTTGTCCATCGATTGAACTCATTAAGAAGATATAACAGGAGGTCAGAGTTTACATGCATGTCAGAATTTCACTCGCTACTGTGTCCCGAGTCGGAATAGTCATTTGTGGTATCATGATAGACCGGTTGATCATCCCCAAACCGGAGACGTCAGTTCCGGCCGGGCAGCTATTCATTCAGCTCTTCTACCACCTTTGTTCACTTATGCATCCTGCCTGTCTCTCAGAGTAACCGGTCGTATTCTTCTCCTGCCTCCTACCTCTTGCTTCCCAGACTGGGATGCAATACACACGTATTAGTCTGCCGATTAGAGTTTCACACGAGCAGAACATTTTACAGGGCACCTGCTTTGTCCGCTGAAAAGTTCAAGATGAGGATGTTCGGGCTGGTTGAGCTGTACAAGCGCAACGGACGACCTTTCTTCAACATCGAAAGACTGATCGGGAGCACACTCTCCACTTGGCGATGAGCTGGAGATGAGCAAAATGAGGCCGTGGTAGACGCTATGCACCGGCTGCACTGTTAGTGCGTAACATTCTCGGTAATTGGCAGAGGGCAAGTCGGGTGATCACACAGTGAACAAGACGAGCGGGATGCGGAAGGTCTTCATGCTCCAGTTAGGAAGTACCGCGAGTACCTCGTGGTCGAGTGCCAAGTGCGCACGTGATGCTCGTCGTGCCAACTGATCGCTGACCGGGAACAGGCTTCGTGACTCAACTCGAACAAGGAAGCCGTTGATCGCTTTAGGCATTACTGCCGCTCGGTCGCCGCTAAACAATCAGCTAATGAGCGGCTGCCTCGAGACGTCGACATTGTTGGCTGCAGCGATTCGCTCCACTATTACAATGCGGCAACTACCAAGCTGGATGTTCCGTCGCGTCCTCCAGTCGACGAGTGTCGTCTTACAATAACCGCGCACGACTGGAAATAACTTTCTTCGCTGACGTCACTCGCTCACAAATATCCCAGTAATAACATTTATTCACAGCAGATAAAACAAATACAGATCTGCATCGAGCAAAAAAGACGAGATCATACAGAAAACGTCCGCTAAAAGTCGTTAGCACTATACATCCATCACACCAGACTTCTTTGAGCAAAAGAGAGGTTCAAACGAATCGTCCGTCATAATTTACAGTATGTTCAGTGAGCACCCACGAACTGATGATCGGGGTAGTGCTCGAACTCGAGCCGAGCACTTGGCAGGAGGCGGTGAAACACTGGCCATCCTTCGGGCTTGAAACAGAAATAGTCGGCGTTGCGGAAACAGCCTTCGGTGCAACGAGCGACCCGTTCTTCCCAGTTGTGTGGCAGCACTACCGTTACAGTTTCTAGATTCGGCGCATTCTGCAGGTAGGTGACAAAGTCGGGCTTGAACAACACATGGCAGTACTCCAAGCGGACGTGTTGCAGCTTTCCAAACGTCTCCAAGTGGGCAAATGCTGGCGCCACAATGCCGATATCATATCCAATCACTAAATTTTGCACCATCTGAAAAGAAATGCTGAGTCAGTTGCAGATATTTATGATTTCAGGCCGATCATTCGCATAACGTATCCCTTCATTATTTTTTCTTATCTCATATGCGCGCACTATTTAATCGTTCATTCAGCGACAATGATAGAATGGTGACGAAACGATATTTAATTTAAACACGGATCGCTTTTGTGGATACCCAATAAAGCCGGTTTTAAATGTACTGTTTCCATTTGAAAACTTTATGATATGCGGCGTCTTAGAGAGAAACCAAGCGGCCACCCTTATCTCAAGGGAATGCATCGTATATTGTTATTAGCTGCCTATGATAAGGTTGTTTGGCGGTATGTTACTTGGCGAGTAAGAATTGATATGATTCGCAGGCAAATCGTCATGCGCAGTTCAAAACAGTAAACAATACATCCCCTACAAATAACCTCAGAAACAAGGATGGCGACAGTCTGGAAAGTTCCGTCCGTATAAGGTGTGCGCGCATGGGCGTTGTAAAACGGGAGCGCGGCGCACAAATATTATAATTAGAATGATCGGAGCAGGGTGTACAAGTTGCAAAATAAAAACAACACAAGAATAGATTGCTCACCTTGAACTCGTCGTACATGTAGAGCGCGCGTTGTTTGCGCGTCATGATGAGCATATAGGGAGACTGTCTAAGGCAATCGTGGAGCGCCAAAGAGCCGATGGGCGCCCCCACGTCCATCAGTGCGCGCACAAGACCGATGAAGGAACGGTCGCGCAACGCAGTGACGTCACTCGGCGAAAACCACCCTTGGGCGTTCGCTGTCCAGTCGCGCAAGTCCACATCCCACGACGATGTCCGTCCGTTCAGCTCGACCAGCCAGCGAGCGATGCGTCGCAGATCGCAACTCGTACAGTCCGTCGAATCATCCCGCACGTTTACAGTGATCGCCACCGACTGCAGGTCGCTAGCGAGTCGGCGAGCGAGACAGAAATTCTCCAACGGCGTGTTAAGGCTGAGCCGGCCATGGGGAGCGCCGAGCAGCAAGGAGAGCTTTTGCAGCTTGGGCATGAGTGGTGAGGTTGAAGGGAAGGTCATTTTGTTGAGGACTTGGAGGAGAGCGCAGAAGACGCCGGCTTCGAGTTGCAAATGGACGATGTTGGGAAAGACGGCCTGGACGAGTCGCAGCAGCCGACGGTACTGTTGATCGCTGCATTCTCCATCGACGAACTGCCGAAAGAATGCCGCATCCGGGCCCTTCATGCTGCACAACATCGTCTTCCGTCGATATACTCCCCGCATCAGCTGGTGGAATCCCTTGGACACCAACTCCCAGCGACTTTCGGCCAACGCCAGCGGGCTCATCCAGTCGACGATCGACTCGATCATTTCTGGTGGCAATAGTGCCACTTGTTGGCATTCTTCTCGCAACAAAGCGCAACGAGCCATTCTGAAAGACCACAACTGATACGATTCATAAAACGAAGCCGCGTAATCTTTTCGTGTTCATAGACATAAGAGCGCCTAAGACAATCTAGCAGTCGTCAGTGGGTCAGACGTCGTCACTGATCCCAGCGTAAGAAAACGAAAATACGCACGGAAAACATAAACAAGTGTGTTGCGTTGTTTGGCTGTAGGAGCGCGACGCGGTGCGTTCTCTCGTTCCGTTCACTAGACGGCACAGAGTGGGGGACTACGCGTCCGCCAGCCAACATATTGTTAGTGTGGCCGCACACGCCCGCACGTGAAAGAGAGACGCGCCAATGCCGTCGCCTCGCCAGGCCCAGATAAATCGACCGCCGTCGACTACTGCGCATAAACGCCGCTTTTTCGCCTCTTTTTCAGATCTCCGGTTGAGTTGATTGTCACATTTACTCTCGTTGAAAGACAGCGAAGACACAAGGAAAAGACAGGCATTATGCCTGTGGTCATAAAGAAAGGGTTTGGTTTTGAGAGAGCCCTGTCGCATTGCAGTCGTTATTATTAGTGCTAGTTTCTTGAGAAAAGCTCGGGTTTAAATGCAAATAAGCTGTTTCAACATTCCTCGCTACTATATCAACAGCTGGTACATGTTTGTGTGTTTTGAAAGAAGTAGCAAGAAATAATCGTTTTATATATAACTCTCGAAAACAGATCCACAGGCTTACTTTTACGTTATGAATTAGACGCCCAAACGCTAGCGGGACTTGTTTACGATTCTTCGCGAGGTAACACATAATAATTGAAATCGCAATCGTCATTACTTCATCACAGCTGGAAATCTAACACGCAATAAGATCGCACAATACTTTAAAATAAAGCATATTCTGTGCAAAAATATTTACAACAATTAACATGAAAATAACGTTCAAGAAACTATTCGCGCGCGCACCGGCAATCTTGTTCCTCTCCATCTGGCAATAAAGTATCATTTGAGCGAAAGTGGAAAGTAGAGCACAATGAGAGCGTTTCACCGCCGCCGGGTGCCACCAAATCCTGCAAAATACAAAATAGAAAATTTAATATACGCAAGGAAGGAGGAAAGAACGAACCAGAAGCCGTTCTAGTGCCGGTATTAGAAGAGCTGCTACTGCTGGGTGAAGCTGTATACGTCGTAGATTGTCTGTTGCCGCCGCCGAACCAGGAAGAAGACGTACTTGGCTGGTCCTGCCTGTTGCCGCCGAACCACGAAGACGTACTCGGCTGGTCGTGGAAGCCCGTGTCCTGCTCAAATTGATTCGGCTGTCGGTAGCCGTACTGACGTTGCTGATATCCGGCGCCATGGCCGCTGAAATGAAAAGTATTATTTACATAAAGAGCTGATTTAAAAATGATATTTATCAATATTTGCACTCCAAATTTCTTCGTCAGCAAGTAACTGGAAATGTGAACATCAACAACATAAATGAATAACTCGACACAAATAATTAGATCACGCAACAATACGTGCTTAATTGATATATTTAGCGTATTACAGTGGTCCCTTTAGCAATCGGTTCCTGACAAAGAAAGGTCNGAGTCAGACTGGTCAACCACCGAAATTAAGTACCACCGAATTGATCGCACTAGGCCTTTCACCGAAATTAAATACCACCGAATATTTCTAACCCTACAGTAACTGGAAATGTGAACATCAATGACATAAATGAATAACTGGACACAAATAATTAGATCACGCAACAATACGTGCTTAATTGATATATTTAGCGTATTACAGTGGTCCCTTTAGCAATCGGTTCCTGACAAAGAAAGGTCAACTAAATTATTATCATTCTGAGGTGCTTTGAACCAACTTTAAGATAAGCAATCCAAGAGTATTAGTCCGTTATAGATAGAGCCGCCCTGTTGCTGTATTTTTTATGGGCTATAGGCATGAGATTACAATCCTCACTTTGCTGATTATAATCCCTAGTATGCATTTCAAACAACAACAATAACTACTGCAAGGCTAGAAATTATTGTGTAGCATTCAATTTGGGTGAACCGAGTAGTCTGGCCAACCACCCAAATTAAATACGACCCCAAAACTCCACGCTTACACTATCCAATCCCGCTCTGTCAAATAGACGATCAAATATATTAATCAGTAACAGAGGACATAATAAAATATCGAAAAACGCAAACTAAAGCGTATCTTTAATACTTAAACCGTCAAGGAAAACCTCAGGGAGATGATTTTTCTGTTACTTGTAATAAAATTTTGAGAGCAAATAGCATACCCGCGTCGGTTGCCGAAAATGTAGCCAGCCAAACCGCCAACACCGAGACCAGTCCAGAAGCCGGGGCCTCGGTTGGGAGCGCCTTGATTGGGAGCGCCTCTCTGATGCGTAGAATCGGTGCGGGATTTGCCGGAGGCTCCGGTCGCGTCATCGTATGACGGCGGCGCTTGGTAGTCGTCGGGTCGGAAGCCGGGTGGCGGCGGGCCGCCGCTTCCAGGATATCCTCCTGGACCTCCTGGGCCACCTGGATAACCTCCCGGGCCTCCTGGACCCATAGTACGTGCGTTGTGATCGTCACCGTGCCTTCCGATGCACGAGGTGTAGATCACGTAGATGACGAATCCTACGATCAACAACCCTAAGATGTTGCTCAAGCCGAAGTCGCTCCTGAAAAAAGAATGTTTACATAAATGAACCTGAATGAACACAAATGCGCAATATCATAAAAGGATCTATACATACCGGTTGAATTTAAATAATAAAGGGTGATTCATTGCATATTTTACGTAACCCCGAATATAGATTTGTTCTCTGCCACCGAAATTCTGGCCTATCACTGTATCGGAAAGAGAATTTGGACCGTTATTAAACATGACATAATATCAATACATTTCATGAATGATATGAGAGTTGAAAAAAGAGCTAGAGTTGATTAAATTTAGACTTAATCTTCAAAGCACACGTCTTTGAATTCGAGTGCATTCTCAAAATTTACAAATTCCTCCTTCTCCATGACAGCTCAAGTCTGGGATAAAAACTTTTTTGCACGCAACAAAAAGATGTATGTATGGATCCTAACAGAGCGACGATAGAACTGACTTTTTATGTGGAGTTCCCGTATGCTGAGTGCTTTGCTTGAATCCGTAAGGAGGTGGCATGGCACCGCCAGCATGATGCTGTTGCTGATGAGGCTGCTGACCTCGGTTTCGCATACCTTGTTCCGTGTACTCAAGAGTGTATTCCAGCTAAATATGGACGTTTCTGATAAACATATTGATAATCACTCTACAGTCCACATTTTTCGATCAGTAACAAGGACGCTTGTCAGAAACACGACTGATAAAGATAAGTTCGTTTATCGGTGCCTGAACGCGGTTTTTTTAATCAAAAGTGATAGTCGCTTCTTGCTTTTAACGTGTATAAATCGATAGAAAGGCGACAGCGACATTCGAAGCAGTTTGCCTTATTCGGTCAAAGATTTCACGTTACCGATCGAAAAACTATGACTCTAAGCACAATGATAACTCACTCCGCAAGATCCTCTCAGAACATACTCGTCTTCGGGATAGCTGTAGCCTTCGCAAGTGACCGCAATATCACCGAAGCGGTAATCGTTGCTCATGTCGGTTTTACATTCCCACTGAAAATGTTCACATTCAATATTACATGCGCTCTCTGTATAATTTGACGGTATTTCTACCTGAATGTCGGTACCGTCGCTTCCACGGTTGTAGCACTGTACTACTTTGGGCTGGAAGGTGCCCGCAGCACTTCCGCCGACGCATTGGACCTGAAGCACCGGGGCGCTTCGTCTGCCAGCTGTCCATTGACCTTCGCGCAACGTAAGTGTTTCGATGTCTCTCAATCGCACTTTATCGCTGCCTAAAAAGGAATTATCAGATTGTCGGAAGTGTTAATGTCAATATTAAAAACATTGGAATGGTTTCATATCGTCTATTTTGGGTTGACATTGTAGTTTACGTATTGTTTAAGCAGGGTAACACCAGCGCTGGCTTAGTCGAAACAGTCGAATGTTTATGACCGAAAAAAGGTGAGAATATGCGTCTGTCCGAAACTTGGTCAGTTTCACCCAATATACATAAAGTATAACTAAAATTAATATTCTTGATATGAAAGTGGTCTCGTTATGAGAAAAGTAACTCAATAATTGTCTCAGTTGATATTCATTAGGTAGGAATTTGTCTTTATTAATTTACGTTAATGCTCATAAAAAAACTTGTAGTAATAGTGAAGAACATACCAGAAACAAATGAAAGCGATGCGCAGAAATAAAGTAAAAATGGAAGAATGAGTATAGACGTCTTCATCTCTTCTGGCTTGTGTTATTCTCGAAACTACAACGCGTCGAAGTTCAACTAATCAATTGTAACCGTCTCTTTCCTTATTATAGAGAAATAGAGACTAACATAGAGACTACACTGAACTGACGCCAATGTTGATTTCGTATTTTCAAAGGTGATGTCATCGCAAAGGAGACGTGTGCTAGCGTCCTCTACGTGTACTTTTGTCCTGCCGCGATTCTCTGATTTCTATCGCCGCCACTAGGTTCGCGTGCATCGTAAATATGATGAGTCATCGCCGACGCGGGCTGAGTCCATCGCGTGCACTAACCCGTTCTGGGTACGTTGCACGAGCATTGTAGATATGTCGGCACATCGGCATCGTCGGTTTTTACCCAAGTTTTGAAGGTAGATATTTGCTGCCATCCTTAACAGGATTGGTGGTACCTTCCAAATTTTGGAACGGTAGTCGGGGTTCCGGCTGCCAATACAGATAGATGAAGAGTGCGCGAGTGCAAATCATGTACCGCGTTTTAATGTACGATTGCGGTATTAAGTAATCTCTGCCGCGTCATCATAAGCCCGCAGAGCTTCTTTTTCCATTGTTCTACCGTGTTAGTTCACGAGATTCAAAACGAGTAGTTAACTCTCATCGATTTAGGAAACAACAGCAGGCATAGTTTAACGGCAAGAGTAAAACGCCCCTATATACCATTTTCACTTCAAAACGGACACTTTTCAAACCAAGCAGGACACTTTCCTAATCAAATCGGACATTTTCCAAATCAAAATGGACACATTTAAAAAAAACTTAATGCCTGTATTTTAATATTGCAAATCTGTCTAAACTTTCGAGAATGTTTCATACTAGAAGTTTCTAAAATTTTCTTCGATCTTTTATAAGGATATGCCTTCAGGGTAAAATAGTTCTTATTACGATTGCAATTGCGCTTTGAATCTCTTCCACCCTATTCTATTGCGTTTCTTTCGATTACTTTCTAAGCCATTGATTGCTGCTTGTGCTGTTCTCCCCTTAACTCGTCAGTCAACTATGAGCAAC
>NIUQ01000129.1:0-73757 GCA_002796945.1 Plectus sambesii | reverse complement strand
CTCTGTTAAAAATGCTAATCGCTGACTGGCGTCGCGGCAAAAATATACGACTGATAATAAGGTCAAATAATAATTACTGATATTTTTTAAGCGATGTCGAATAGCAGAGATGACTTTGGGGAAGGGTGCGAGGGTGGTAACTTCCCCTTTAAGACCAGTTTTTAACTCTAGCGTCAGAATCTGAGGGAGTTTAGTGAATTTCACCGAGGTGGAGCTCCCTTTTTCGACTGGGCACCCGAAAATATGATAGGAAGCCCCAGTTGAGGGTACGGTTCTACAGACATCAGGATGTACTGCCCTTCTGGCGCCGATCGTTTCTCTCTCAGCGTCATACTGTTTCTACTAATGTAACTTTGTGGCATCACTCCCTTTAATGAATGGAGTTGGAGAGAGAATTCAAGAAAGAATTTCTGTCACTTTATTTTCTAGTCTTCCCAAGGTGGTACTCACACGGTTACACCGACAAAGGTTTGTCGATAAAGAAAATTGAAGAGAAGAAAAAAGAACTGAAAAGAATGGTGCGAATCAGCAACGCATTCACTCTTCCGGTCAACCTCACCGTTCCTTCACCTGCGACCAAGCTTTCCAATGGTTATTCTTCTTACATTTGAATACTTGTTGCAACTGAAGCGTGATTCGCTTTCAAAACTGATGCTTTGCTGTAATGAAATTTAAAGGTATTCTTTATTTAAATGTTGCGTCAGCGGATTAATGAAAATTGTGTGCGCTTCAACGCGCGCATCGTCGACCATGCCTTATGGCGTAACGCTTGGTTGGTCGAAGAGAGATGCCAATGCATGCCGGCGTTACGTTAAGCGGACGTCGTACAGCTAAGGCATTAAGACAGAAGACGAAAAGTCAAGAGGCGATTATGCAATCAGGATGACCTGCCGTAACTGTACATTTCAACTATTTGACTTTTTTGATGTCTCGGCGTAAGATGCATAAAACTTCGACGTTCTCCTTCGCAGATAGTGATCGATTTGCGCGTTAAAGAAGCTGGGTATGTCAGTGGAATCTTAGGCGTGCAACCAAAGCACTGTAAGCGTATCAAATACGTATCATATCAAATAATATAAAGATGTATCATTATGGGTTAATTTATTCCCCTGTATTTACTAACTTAATGACATGATGGGATGATCACAGTAATACATATTACACAAAGTATAACAAAGTTTTGAGAAATGCCGTGCAGAGCGTTATCGTATTTACATGTCGAGAGATCAAGAGAGGGTATGAACAGCCAGTAGTGCTGTGTGTTAGCTGTATTAAAGCTCTGATTTTTGAAATACAGCATCCTTCGCCGATCGTAACCTCTGCGCTATGCTGCTCTGATGCCCACTGCCTGCTCTGTTTAATCGAAAACGATGCTAATCGTATTTAATAATCTGAATATCGTAGCGACTTCTTTTATACTTAAATACTTGTAACACTATTGTTACAGTAGTTAATGAATCTCCAATATGCATCACCACCGATTCGACAATCTGAGCAAAGCGCCGGCATGTCTGTTCCCCTTCCAGCTCATCTTTCTGCTAACTTCGCCGAATCGTCTGCGTCCTGCACCTGCATAACCATCTTCGTATAGACTCAGTTCGCTTCGCCTTTTTCTCGCGAAAATCGGCACGAACTGACGCCACCAAGAACCTAACCGCTCTTGACGCCACCAAAAAAATTTGTGCTCCTCAGGAACGTTTGTTTTGACGTCATCGTTGATGGGTACAACTACCCAATCGCCTCCCTTCTTGTTTTCGGGCAGCGCCTGATCGTATTCTGCAAAAGGCAAATAAATCATCCGGCAAAGATATCCGCAATTAACTCAACTGTAGCGGCTGGTTCATAATACGAAACAATTCATAAAAACATTGATTTATATGCGGCAGTCGATATAGATAGGAGTGCTCGTAAAACGAATTACAAATGATAATTTTTCATGGTTAAAAGCCAAATTCGGAAAATTCTTTACTTCTGATAAAACGAGACTTCGTAAATAGAGGGGGACGCTGAGAGCATTCGCTGTTTTATGCATTTTACTACGCTTTCAACCCTGTTGGGAGGGTTTGCCGACTCACCGTATTCTGTTAACCTCCCATAGTATTTTTTGTATTTTTCTCGAATTCATTTTGATGAAAATTTAAAAATATAATTACAAATTCTAGTTTTCGCCGAAAAAACCCATCCAAAGCCAGACCACCATTTGTTTCATTGCACACCTTATTCGACGCCAAAGGGACATAGTGATCATAAACCGACTTTACATAGAGGATAGGGAATAGAGATAGTTTAAGCGCACTCATCAGTTCAAACATTCGTAATAACTTAATTAAGAAAAGGTCTCGGTACCTGTGAAGTGGGCCAGCGACACTTTCGCGTTAAATGCCGTCGCCAAAAGCAACAAGGTTGAAACGATGACAAAATAATATCCTACCATTTTTCTATCATTAATATTCTTCAACTTCTTGCGGCTCTACTTGAGATTTCTCAAACATCGCCTCATTTATGCGCTTGTGTCGATTCCGGTTAGAATGTTTCGATGACTGAGAATCTTCCGTCATTTCCGTCACTAACGACGTGGTACCGGCTCGCCATTAGCACGTAAGAGAGCAGAGTATTCGCGATGGCCCTGGAAAAAGAGGGCGGTTCTCTCTGGTGACGTTTGCATACTTACTAATGGAATAAGACATTTAACTTCCACGGTATTACGCGTGCAAATGACGTCAATGAATAAAACTGAGGAAGCTGAAGAAGAGTGAGTCGGTATTAGCCAATGTACAGGGATGCCACGTCATAATCAACAACTATACGCATAATGAAGGAGGGCTCAGGCCACAACACCAAAGACCTCCACGCGTCGGTTTGATGTTTGATCGCTAATTTATCTATGCACGCAAAACATTGCCCATGCACCTGCAAATGAGGCAACTATGCAAATGCTTGGGCACAGATAACCATGTTTCTTATTGCATAGCAGCTGTAGGCAACGCAAATAATTCTGGCCCCTGAGTACATTCTCTGCAGATTGCGCGAAACCTTCATGATACGATATTAAGGGCGATTCGAACTTCGTTATGAGCACTATGAAACGTAATTAGCTTTGCTTAGGTAGTGCTAACAAGGGCGGTGGCGATTGTTTTGGTTACTGCAGCATTCTCGTCACAGTCCGATCGACAGATCAGCCCGCCCAGTTGACGTGTCAATTGGTGTATAAAAGGGCCATATGTGAAGTGTACAGTGCCGACACTCAGCGAGATGTCTTCGGACGGTAGTCTCCATCAGCTTCGTGAGAAATTTCTCGCATCATCGAACAATAGCAATTGGGAGCCATTAAACGCCCCCGAGACGCCAGAGTTTGACTATCGCAAGGAGGTCTCACGCTTACACGAGGCCTTTCATCTCGATTGGCGAAAGATGGTGAAGGACGACGCCAGCCCTGTTCAGCCTTATCTGTCGCTCATCCCAGAGCTCGAGGGAGAGCTGGAGGCATGGAAGCTCGAATGGCAGGGCGCCATCCGCGACCTCGTCGACAAGAATCTGGCTGCTTATCAGTAGCCAGATGCGAGTCGAACGGCTTCCTCAGGGTCTCCCAACGGTCCTCATTAGGGCCAATAATACACCGAAAAGATTTAAACGCAATTAACGCAAGCTGCGCCGTGCATAAAACGAGACTTGTAAGAAGGATATAAAAGGCGATTTTAAAAAGCTCAAAATCTGATTTGAATGATTCGCATTGCTTGAGAACATACGATAATCTTGGGAAATCCAGTCGCCGCACAAATGTAGGGTTTTAGGTGCAGATCATTCTGCAAGATACAGTTTGGTATTAAGTTTGTTATTTCTTTGCCGTCTACTCAGCT
Source organism: Plectus sambesii (assembly GCA_002796945.1). Classification (NCBI taxonomy): domain Eukaryota; kingdom Metazoa; phylum Nematoda; class Chromadorea; order Plectida; family Plectidae; genus Plectus; species Plectus sambesii. The sequence goes on along the minus strand of NIUQ01000129.1, from coordinate 69,900 downwards.
CTGAGGCCCTTTTTTCGCGCTAATCGGTGGCTATAAAAATCTGGTACAGTATGATATCGCAGTTGCGTTGCATGGCAACAGAGGTTACGAGGATTTGTTGCCTCGCAACACTGTACATCTGCTGGTTCTGATATTACAGTTTTATGATATCAAATTCGGTTCCGATTTCAGTTCTTATGAAACACCTTAAGGTACAGTATATATAGGATATGTGTACCCGGTATTAATGCTCCAGAACCGGAACCGGAACCGTTAATTAATTACTCTCGTTCACGCCCACTCCTTACACTAAAGGTCTCAATGATACTCATAATAGTTATAATAGGTTACATATCCTTATTTCGTGGATAGAATTTGATGCTGACGAAGGTCTAGTCATTTTTGAAGCTTAGAAATATGTCGCGGGTATGAGAGGTAGGCTGTCTTTTGAAGGGAAGGTGCGCACGACAAGTTATATGAACATCAGTGGCGAAATGTCACGGTAATTATTGATGTAAGTAGACATCATTTATTGCAAAGTTCACTGTTTGAACGCGTAAATTAATTGATCGCCAGGCAACCCAAGCTCATGAGTAGTTTTTGAAGAATGGACTTGGGCGCTAGAAGTTTCTGCGTTGCATATAAAAGCAAAATATCCATGAGAGATCATCACGAGGCGCCAAACGTGTACGAAAATCTGGTTAGTTGTCCTCTACTTTTGTATAAAGTGAAGAAGCTAAATGAGATTAAGTAATCAGATTTAAGCATTTTGTTCCGCCTTAGATGATCGCAATTTGCTTGCATCAAGACGCAGAATTGCACTCTGTCAACCGTACTTGTAGAGTTGAAGAAGTGAACATATGATGGGGATGTATTTTGCCATGATGTCCTTTCTCAACTTTTTGTCCTTCCGCCTCGTTATCATCCTCTTCCACTAATTACATAAGCTTTAGCGGTAAAGGAATGCATACGCCCACAGTTAGAAGAGCGAGTTGTGCTCATTGTGTTGTTGAAAATCGATGCAAACATCGAGTCTAACTGCTTAGCAACGAGACTGACTCAATATGGGCCGCGGCGACGCTCGCGGCCACGATCCGCTCACGGAGGATCATTCCATTTTATAACCGACCACTGTTGCAAACATTATCTCGTAAACAACCCTGTTGACATACAAGTTTTTTCTTTCATCACAGACACTTGAATTTAACATCGATGACGATAACGTATACCGGAGATGTCGCTCGTTCGCGCTCTTTCAATTTTCTGAAACTTCTCTTGCGCTGGAAGGGAAGCTTATGGAAGGTTATTTGGTGCGAACTTCTGCTCTGGCTATTCCTTTACGCACTGATCAGCGTCATCTATAGGATTGTGTTAACCGACAGTCAACAACGGTATGATTTTCAAAGATTTCATTTATATCTGTTGTGGGGTGCGGTTGGACCTGGACGTTGTTCTGTGATATCCGTTGATATCATTCTCATATCATTCTTGTTACTTGCTCTTTCAGTAGTCGGTCGGTTCTCTCCGCCGCTCTCTCTCCATTCTTAATCCGCGTCCTTCTCTATTGTACGACCGCTCACGTCGGAATAAATTGTTGCCCAAACCCCAACAATATCTTATCACTTTTCATGATTACTTTTAACTGGTAGTCCAGTGATATTGAATGTACTAAACACTAATCATTGTGAAAGTGCAAGTAGGCCCAAGGACATTTATCGATGACTTTTTGACCGTAGATATTGTTGATTCATCATCAAAATAAGCTATAAGTCATTTGTTACTGCGAAAAAAGTTTTTAGGATGGTCATGTTTTTAGAATGCAAAAATCTGAAGCTAGTTATGTCTTGACCTTTCTGTTGACAAAATTCAAGAATTAGTTATCTTTGCAACTTGTAGCAATCTGCGCATCTTGTAAACTTCACTTTCCTCCCTTTTTAATCCATTTAGCGATAGCTTTTCGAGAACAGTATACGCGAAATTCTAATTTTAAGGCTTCACATCCATATATTCAGGCCAACTTGTTGTTCAACTAGAATTTATTTTAAATCATAAAGCAATTCGATGTCCTAAAAACCGCAATTATCCCTTTTCTTGCTTGCATTATTTAAGAGGGAACCATTTCCAACATCAACAGAAAATAATTTCAGCACATTCGAAGGAATCATTACGTTTTGCGCAAACTACACGGATTTTGTTCCGTTGACGTTCATACTCGGTTTCTTTGTCAGCCTGGTTGTAAGCAGATGGTGGAACATGTACGAATCGCTCGGCTGGATTGATAAGTGAGTTTAATTATACTGCAAATCCTCCAATAAACACCCCCTCAAACCTCGGTTGTAATAATAATCGCCCCCTCAATCGTAGGTTGAAAAAATAATCACTCAGGGCGTTTATTGGAGGATTTACGGTAAATACTGTATAAAAGTGTTGGAAATTTCAATTTCAGTGCTGCTATGCATATTGCTTCCTATATAGAAGGCGCCGATGAAGAAACGGTAACTCTTCGGCGTAATCTCGTTCGATACTTGGTTCTAGTAGAAGCGATGGTTTTTATTCGCATAAGTCAGCCTGTTCAAAGGCGTTATCCAGATTTGGCAGCGCTGCAGAAAGCCGGTACGTGGGTTTTTGGGGAACGGTGACCGGAACTTACACCCCACCAGTTTCGAACTGTTGCCTGATTGCGTTAAGTGCAGTAAACGATTTCAATGCTCACCGTGTGCGTTGGCTGCGACGCACACGGTGAGTGTTAAAATCATTTACTATACTTAGCGCTCGTCAAGAGAAGGATTACGGTTGGTGGGGTGTAAATTCCGGTCACCTTTGGAGAATGCGTGGGTGGATAGTCGGGCTAAAGGGCGACCGGTATGAGAGCGGTCCTAAAGCGATTTTCGCCTGATTACAATGTTTGCATTCAAATAGCACCGTACGGCATTGCTATAGGCACAAACTCTTACGTAACGCAGTTCAAATCACGCGCCTCTGATTATGATAGCCTTCGCGTACCGGTCGCCCTTTAGCTCGACTAGTAGGTGGAGGGTAGCACTAGGAGTTGAACTGATCGTATTATTTCAAAGAGATGTTGACACCTACCTGACACACCGATCACGTGTCGTCAAGAGCGCATGTACCACTTTTTTAATTGGTCTATTTGCTGGCTCTGATGACACATCTTGCGCACTCCAAATAAAAACTTCCTGGCTTACCGTCCTTAACCGTTCACCGTGCGGAAATAGATAGTTTCCGACGTTCGCCGCTAGGAGGCGCCCGACCTGTATAAGGAATGGGCCGATTCCAACGTTGGTCACGTTTGCCACTCCATATTCATGAAACGCAATTTTTAGGCTTCATCAATGAAGTTGAAGTGGAAGCAATGGAGTCGATCGATTCGCCTCATCCAAAACATTGGCTACCGATATTCTGGTCGATGAAATTGATAAAGCAAGCAAGGGATTGTGGAAAAATCTCTCATGATTTTTTCGTTCACGATTTGTTTTTGGTTAGTCTTTATGCGCGTTCTATTATTTATGTTGTTCGAATGAATTACATTCAAGTATACAGGAGTTCTTGCATTCTAAACGGGCTTTATTTGCCTTTCTGATCAAGAATCTCACCTCAAAGACATATTAAGAGAAAGGCAGCAATAAGAGGGACTACGTTTTTTCTCAATTTCATCTGTACCTATAATCAGCCCATCAGGTGGGGACATTGTAGAAGTTGGTGGATGTTCGCTAAAATCCACTCCTAAAAATTAATGATACACTGAAAATATAAGCAAGTTTAGCGAAGCTGTAGGCAAAATATTTGGTTGTCACTTGCGTCTCAACTAAATTGTGATATTCAATCGATAGTGGCAAAGATTAATGAAAATTCGTTATAATTGCAGAAACTCAAAGAATACAGAAGTGGCTTAGGCAAGATCTGTGGTTTGTTGGGAACGCCTATTCCTCTCGCGTACACCCAAGTTGTATTTTTGGCAGTGCGCAGCTACTTTTTCGTCGCGCTGTTTGGTCGGCAATACCTACAGTCTGATTCGAAACTTACCACATCCGAAAAGACGGAACGAAACATGGTGAGTGTAAAATAGTTAAAACCGTGGCCGGGACAATCCTCACTGGGAATAACTGTAGTTACTGTAGTTCCTGCTACCGTGTCAAGACTACAACGTCACTTTCCTTGAAAATGTCGTGAGGTCTCGACGCGGTGAGGATTATCCCGGGAACCATTAAAACGGCTGTTACAGTAAACCAAACGACCGAGCGATCGACCATAAAGGGCTCTTCATAAGTACTTGTAGACCCGAAATTTCGCAATTCTAGTCTGCTCTCGTATAGATAATTGTGTTTGAGTGACGTCAAGAACGTTTTAATTTCCTTTTTCGATTATTTACACTGAATTTTACTTTTTCCAGAATCGATTTCATGCAAGTCAATCAATCCTACCGAATGATGTACAGTTTAGATACACCTTTTTATTTTCACGTCAAATTTAACAATTTAGACAGCAAAATAAATCCGTGCTGTTTCATTTTGCATGTTTCAATGAAAAAAATGCTCGCCCTTTAGTTCTCCTTAATTCTTTGGCCGGTCTTAAATAGCAATCTCGGAATATCATACTGTGATACTAACGGATGTCTGCTTTAGATCGATCTCTACTTTCCTTTCGCGACGATAATAGAATTCTTCTTTTACGTCGGGTGGATGAAAGTGGCCGAGGGACTTTTCAATCCGTTTGGTGGAGATGACGATGACTTCGAAGTTAACGAACTGCTCAACAGAAATCTTCAGGTGCTTGTTCATTCTTTTTGCTATCAACCGGATAAGCAGCAAAATAGTCATACGGTAACATACGGTAGATGTTCAAGGAAATTAGAGCATGAGAAGAGACGCATGTGATGTCCGGAACTTGCATTGCACCTACCAAAAAGCTTCCCTTGACAAGCGCTAAGTGCACTAAATCATTTTGACACCCCGCTGTGTTGAATATTTCTTTAGCATTACCCGTCACTCTGCGTGTCACAGGCGGCGTGCAGTAATCACTTGCCGCACTCAACGCTAATCAGGCGACAATTTATTTCGGTGGGGTGTAAGTTGCGGCCACGACAGAAATCATTAGCGGGTTATTAGGCTGAAATTCATGAGACCTTTTTCTCGTCATCAAATTCTTGCAAATAAACGTTTCAGCTTGGGCTGACGATAGTTGACGACGCCGTCAGCAAAGTACCGGCACAAGTTCGTGATCCATTCTCCAAGACAGGCAACGACGCGCCGTTTGTGCCAGCAGAACACCCACACTTTCACTTTCCTCTATCAGCTTCGTCTTTTAAGCGACGAATATCGGTGCGTTTCCGAATTGAATTCACACCTCTGAGCGGAAAAACAAAAATATTTCAAAATTTAAGGAGTCAGTAGACAGACAATCACCACTTTCATATGAAAGCGACCAACAGTATTGCTTCTGAAAGGTCTGAAAATTGCTCCAACACCTTAGTTGCTAATATTTTGCTTTCTGTATATCACCACTTTTGGTTGAAACGACAATACAAATGTAATATTCTGAACCGAAAAGTACAAATTCGGTCTATTTTAGAGTACGATAGCCGTTCTACCCTCAATCATTCCGGTGTCAACAAACGGCCACACAAAGCAGACTGCAGTAGAACTGATTGAGCATCCTTCAAATCAAACTTTCACTTAAAAAAGCTTCGCAATCAACGAAGAAATACTATGGGAGCATTCGGCCTTACCGACAGCTATCAAGGTGATATGCGCTGTGCGCAACATGCATTTGTTAGTGTCTTTTTTGGTGTGCCATTTCCATTCTGTTCGAGTTCTGTATAAAAGCAATTGCAAAAGCATGTGGCTGACTTCAAGCAATACATTCTTGCGGGGGTACTGATTCCTGATACGATCGATAGCGTTCTTCATCACAATACCTGGCGGCATTGGCCATTTTCCTGACTCTGATGGTAAAAGAAGTTAAATTTTCATATTTACTGCATATTTCCCGGAAACCTTTATTGCTCGCGTTATTACTTTTGCTACCGTAGTCCATACTTACGTCTTTGCCTGAAGAGCCAGATTAAAAAATACAATTGGCATCAAATATGCCTAAAGCAAAGTTGAAAAATCTGCCAACGGTCCCATGATGAATGCGAGACAAGGAATCTTATAGGTCCTCTACAGAAATAAACTTCAGTTTTAAAATTGATCATTTTGATTTAATACGCAGCATTCTTCCATAGTGCCGAGTGCGTAAGTCGATGATACGTTCCTCACATTTAACGCTGAATACACCACTACTATATGCCGTAGAAATCCTGTTTCACGCACAAGATAGTTTCGTCTGGACGCGATTATCAAATACACTGTTAAAAACATATTGAAGTTAATGCAATCTCAAGGAATCTATTCGGAAAAACTCTTGGACTTCTTGGGTGGCGCTATACAATTCCTTTATTGTTAGGAATAAGTATAGGTAGGGCGTTGTACGCATGTACCTGTTGCATATTGGTGAGGAATTCCGACCGGTTGAGTGCACTGTCGCCACACAGCGAAGTTTACATTCTTTGAAAGCACTCAGTCGCGTTGCGGCGCCGCATAAACAATATTTAAACAGACACAATAAGAGGAGAGCCAAGCAGATTGGGGAGGAGCCCGGCAGTACCAGTTACCGGTGCGTATGACGCAAATAAATCAACACTTTTGTCCTACTTATTTTCTTCTCCAAAGTATTGTGGACAGTGTCTGTCGCCAACGGTTGTCAGTTTTCAGTTTGGCTCAGTTTCACTTTAGTGACATCTCCTAAAATTACTTTCAAGCGATTATCCGTTGACCAAGCCTAATTGAAATAAACTTCGAATATATACTACGAAACAAATTTAGTTGCTTAATATTTCTTAATTCGTTTTAACTGTCTCTTGCTTCTCACTCGACATCGGTTGAAGTTAGTAAACAGAATATTTATTAATTTCAGTAACCTTTCGAAAAAAAGGAAGGGATATACGCAGGAGTACTTTTGCTGATTACCTAAGAAAAATGCGCACGACTTTTTCCTATTTGTCAGAGTCAAACTAGATCAAAGGGACATCGGAAAGTCTATGACAAATCGCTTAGGGATACAGGAACTAAGAGGCAGCTTCGAATTGTAATATAAACGCATTTGTATATTCAAGCATTGACATGCGGAACTGTGGCTCACTTATCAACTTTCGACCGTCTCATGCAATAGCCCCATATTTGATTCTTCTCAGCACCTCACTTAACGCTCAATATATCTTAATATTAATACTTGTTTTCAATGCGCTCGAATATTTGCTCTCTCAACCCACACATCTTTTTGAATGAATTCAGAATGCTCGCTCGTTCGGCGTAAATTATTAAAAGGAAAAATAACACACGCTTCCAGACGCTTCGATCATTTTTAAATTCTCACGATGCATCATAAATGAAGGCTTCTGCATAATGCTGTGGACTCCAGTATGGCAACTCTTGCTCCAGACATGCACGCACGCGCGCGCGGTATTGACGGGCCGATGGCATTAATTGGTGATTTGGCTGATTGAAGAAATACGTGACAGAAGGAAGAGAGCAGTGATTCGGTCTCCATCCGCCCCGGTAGAGAGTCGCGTGCTTCAGTTGCATTCTCCATTTGTCTGCGCCAGGCGGCGGTCGCTTCCTTCATCTTCGGTCTCTTACGCGAAGACTGTTCTGCTGCAACGGCGGGCTCGTGCTAAACGTGAGTACTTGCGGAATAGTTGAACGACCAGTGATCGTGTATATGTAACAATCTTAATGATCCGTGAATGAAATTTCACACTCATGTGAAAATCGGTTGGATGAGTGTCTTTATATTCTATTGGAATACTTCATAAACAATTCTCTCAGCGCTATTTGTATTGAAGCAATTTCGTTTCCAGAACAGGCTTGTAGTTCATAGGAGTAGAAAGAAAGGAGATAAATTAAGGAAGTGTCTTGTCTAATTAATAAATTTAAGGAGTCAAGTATACTTGGAAGTTCTGGAATAGGCTGAGCCTGTCACAGGACTAACACCAGCTCATTACTAATACTTTTTGCATATGCGTAATGAAATGAGGAGGTTTATCACCTGAGCGCATCACGTGTAAGATGAGTATAGCTCGTTATAAAAGGATACTCGCCACGGACGGAGTGTATGCTCTGTATACCTTTGCCTACAAAAAGTGTTTGCAATTCTCATTTCTGAAGTATTATCAAATCAAAATAGCATTGCAACCAACGTTTCAAAAATTTATTTCAGCTAAGAAAACTCGTGGAAAACACAGAGAACTTGCCGTACATAAACTGAAAACATGCATAAAGTTGCGTGGATCTGTCTTTTCATTTACTTCATCTGCTGGCTACTGGTTGACAGTGCAACAGCAGCGCCAACAACGACACTGCCCCCAGTGCCGGCCAACGCTCCTCAAGTCGATGTAAGGGCAATATTGACATAATTAATGCTAAAATGTCATTTATGTTGCTCGTCGCAACTTATTTGTGAAGTGTCGGAATAGTCAATTTCTCCTAAAGATTTCGCGAATAAGCAACTGAATGAATCCGAGCGACTGCTAACCAAATGCAGACAAGACTATGAAATCGGCTATTTTTTTTCTAAATCGATCTTCACACATAGATATGGTTTAAATAGTGAAATGTGGATTTTAAAAATTTTCTCGGAAACCCAGTATATGCTTTTTAAATTTTTACTGTTCGCACTCGTTCGCCCCTTAACATTCGCATGCTGACTAAAATCATCTTCAGATCCCGGCAATGCAAAAAGCGGCTTTTCTGGAAACCTTCATGAAATACCTCTGCATGATGAACCCCAAAGATTGCAAGACAAGAAAAGTAGAAGTCCCAGCAGGCCACCTTTACAACATGAATGTCATACTTGGCTCAAAGACCTCCTGACAACACTAAAGTCAGCGCTTGGACATGGAACGGAACGGAATGGATTATTATACTTCACGAATCTTAATTGTTCGAGAATCTATCTGGTTTCGTTTTCTTCCGTTGATATTAATCAACTATCAATCAGCTGAGTTATTTATTGAATCCTACAGTACACGACTCTATATAATATTCCAAAACTCGCAGTCTGGGAACTTGTCTGACGGGCAAGATTTTCTGTAAAAATGGGCAATCATCTCTGCTTTGCTCGATGCCGATATTATCTGCGACAGAGGTCAAGGAGTTCGCTATTCGGGTGTTTGTTTTTAACTTTCTTTTTCCAAAAGAAATAGGTTTCACATTGCGCGGCACCTGTTTACTGGCAACGCGAGTGTTCTTTGAGTTGCTAAAGCGATTTTCGTTTCCTTTCTATCCTTTTCGGAACCAAACTGCCTTTATTCTGTTTCACATCAATGACTTTCGAGCAAAGATTTTCATTATGTTTGCTGCTTCAAGCATCAAAATTACAGTCACCTTCGGTCCGGTCTCTCTCCGAGAGGAAGAGTATGTTGTCAGTGGGATGCTATGCGACCTTGCTTGATCTACTGGATTTATTTGATCCAAAAACACGGATTTGAAAAAGATATCAGCGTGTACGTTAGACTTGAACTCAGCTTAAATCTTGTCGCATTAGTAATTTAATTCTATTCGATTTGGTGTTATTTCTAAATGTTACTACTTAATTGCTTTTGATGGCGTTTTGTTAATCGTATTCTCCCTCATATTCTTGCTTCTACTAAACAACAACTTTTATTCGCATTCTTTCTCTTCGTGACTTGATCTGATGACTTGTAACGGCTGCTCGTGTCAAATGCGTGTGTGTGCATGTGTGTGTGTGTGCCGCGATTCGTGATTGAATAAACAAAAAGAAAATGCTTGCCTCCATCAACTACTTGTAGACCAGTCTTTTCGTATAACAGCTTTTAGTACAATGCCAACTAGCTGCGACTTGTCTTATTATGAATGCGTTTTTACTTGATTTTTGTGTGCCTTTGCTACAAAAGTAAATAAAAAATTATTTTTTTGAAAATTCGATTGGTGTTTTATTGGCATCGCAAAACATACACTTTTTGGTCAATAAGCATTGCCTAGTTTGACGAAATTAAAGTGCAAAAGACAGAGGGTAAAAGGTTCTCCACTACTTCGTTTTAACAGAGTTGAAAATATGGCAATCGTACGCCGCTGAAAACGTTGTTCGTCCACATGAAGAGATGCACTTCAAGAATCCGCCCATTAGTGATGTATCAGCTCTGCTCGCTGAGACTATAGATAAATCCACATCACAGCAGATGCTTCGTTTGTGGCTTCATCCGTCTGAGAAGCTAAAGAGGAGCAGAAAAGAGTTCATTAACAAGTTTGGTCAGCTGTGTGATTTAGTGACGTGACTTCTGGGAATTTAATCGATCCCTAAAGAGATGAGCTGGAGGTGAATGCGAGGAGAGATGCGTAAGTGGATATCGCCTTCCCCTATCTCCTATATCAAATAGTAAGCGGGGCGAGGATGAGGGTTGATAATTAGGGATCCTCGAAGTAGGCTAAATTTCAAAATTACTTTATTCCTATTTTTGGCCCACTTCCCTCTATGCGTATATTTTGGCGAGATGAACGATTCAAAGAGATCAACGACCACGGAAGCTATACTCACTCATACATCTCCCGATGATCGAAAGTTCTATGCCGAAGGCTCAGGCTTCAGTTCAGGTGTAAGTTTATGTCATAACTTCCGACGACGAGATAATTTATGAGTAAAAGTTGCGTTCGTGGTCGTCGATCTGTCCACGACATTTGTCCATTGTCATAGTTGCAAACTTGCACGAAGCATTTAAAATTTCATACCGAATTAATGAGACGAAAATAATTTCTAGAACGTACGTCAACGTGAACGCAGGGGCAGGGAGTGAGTTAATAATTCAGTGTTAAATGACGTTGAAGAGATACAGATGTCGTGTTCTGTTCAGAATATTCTCGATATATTCATCGCGTTGAAGTGGAAAATGGTGCAAGTGCACTGCGTAAAGATGCATGCATACATATAACGTGAGCCCGTTTTGGTTGAGCTGATCTGCTTGCGAAGTAGTTTCGCTTTGTTCATAGATAAATAATTGCCTTAATGGGTATGTTATCCAGCAGTAGAGCTTGCCAGCTGGCTCAGCGTATGATGATGTTGATGATACCTGCCTGACGCCGCCACTCATCATCAATCATTCATTCCAGAAGCGTCACCAACCACTCAACTGCTGTAGAGACACGAAACCTTGTTGTCGTCATTGTGAGCTTCTAGAAGGCGACGAATGATCAAGTTGTCACGAGCCGAGCATCGACGGAGAGACGAGTCAACCAGGGTTGAGACATGTCATTTGATCATTTGATTACAACGTACGTGAACTACTATGCAACCTCGCACGCCTTTCGAGAAACAATTCGCGACACGAAACCTCGTTTAGCCTGCATCACGACTCCGGCAATATTTTGATCCCCAGAACAATTCTGGAACATTCTCTTCTGCCGTCATCACAGTGGGCATTAAGGAACGAAATCGTGTCTTATCATCACAGATGCGTTGAGTACATCAAGCTTTGCAGATCATGAGGGATCATTTTGAGAGTTACTGAGAAACCGACAATAATGAGTTTCTACCAATAATAGAATCTAATGTGGGTATTATCAGATGGCTCAAGAGATGTGCTTTCAATGATTGGGGAAAGCGTCATCCACCAATCATCGCTGCTTGCGGGGATGGCGCCACTCCCAGACCATCGCATGCTCACATATGACTCTGGGTAGAACGCGGGAGAGTTCGGAACTTGGCAAAGTGTTGCAATGTCCCATCTCTCAGCTTCTTTGCATTTCATGCCAGCCGAGCATAACTAAGCGCAGGTAGGGTAAATATACAGCTTTTGACTGAATCCTGACACACTCCACATGTCATTGTTCGTTTGTTAATTTTATCAATCGAATTAATCCCTTTGCTGATTATCGATCGATCGCGATACTGCCCTCTGTGCATCGATACATTACGCCTTTCTCTTTCCTCGCTTTTTACTTTGATTCAGTTGTTCGTGCATATGGCCGTTGCTGAACTTGCGCAACACACAAAGTATCATTTATTACGTCTACATTATTACACAAAATACGGCATCCTCGCATATTCTCATACAACGGACGGGTGCAAGACGTACGGTAGCCTAAATTGGCGCACGCCTACAGTCATGATTCAAGCCCACGAGATGGACACAACGACAGAGTTGCAGGATTTTACGCCTGTGATGGGAATGACGAGAAGCACCTCAAAAACTGATACGGTATTTCAAGACAAATAAATCGCCTTGATGTCATCGCATGCCTTCTATTAATATACCTCAAGTTCCTCACATTTAATTTGACAATAATTAAGAGCAGTTATCGTAGTTTTAGAATTATCAAAAGTTGATTCAGCGTCAGTTTGGTAATTAATCTGTTCTGGACTAATTCGATTAATTTGAGCTGTAATTAACTTAATTGAATTTATCCTTCACTTGGCAGTTGAAGAACATCGCAGAAGACATGCGTGATACAGTATTTATGTACCAACTACCCAAAGCCAAAAAAAGCCGTGTACAGTACGCACAGAATCCATTCTTCCCATAACATGCACACATCGCGCTGAGACCACAAACAACAAACGGTTACAATTTCCGTACACTGTCTGAACGCCATTATTGCATTTTTGTTCGCTAACGCCCCATTTGAAATAAACGTCTTGCTAAGTAATAAATATACGATTAGTTACAGGAAAGTTTTATTATTCGAGTACGCAACAGTACGATTACAAAAGGGTTAAAATACTCATGCAACCACAAGTATAAGCATTCACTCGCCGCACATCAACGTCTTGTTAGACGAAAATAATTACCGTAAATGTATGCATCGCAAAGTAAATAAGCGACAATATAAAATACCCTAATGCTTTTCAGGAAAAATCGTACCAAGTAGTTGACAATGACACATACAATACACGCTATTCATTATTGGGGAATGTCCGCATTATTAGTGACAAAACCAACAGCAAACTTAAATGTGCAAACTCAATAAAAAAAAGTCACAGATTGCAACAACGAAACGTACATCGCGTAAAATGAAAACGACTCGGCAACTAGCCAAGTAATAAATCAATAAATGACATTTTTCGTCAAGTAAAATTGTTCCTGGCTCATGCTATTCAATTGCTTGAAGCGTGACTCGCGTGACTGAAAACGAACTACAGTACGCGTCATTTTGACGGCAAACTATAGTTTTTGCGATATACCGAACGCAAAATGATCGCTTAGTGGACGCGGATTATTTGCATTTGGCGCCAAATTTAGTGGCCACTGTAGCGATGACAGCTGATGTCTTCGCAATTGTTGTAAAACTGAACACACTGCCTCACTTAATAACTATACAGAGATATAAAAAGAGGGCGCCAAATTCAAACGTTTGTATTAGCGATGTCACGCTTCAAAGGGACGAGCGGAAGAGGGTTCACTCACCACCACAATATTGACAATAGCACAGTTACAACGGCGTTCCGAAATACAGTATCCAATACTATGATATTGGTGGCAGTAAACTACGGCGATATCTGGAACCATTCCGTGTCCTATCAGTGTATAAATTAACCATCATGCTGATTTCGGCCTGCTTTAATATTTCTTTCAATCAACAGGAGACAAATGTCTCTCATTCTAATATAATTAAGCGAGTTGAGCGATTGGCAGAATATTGTGTTATTCACTTTACCGCGATAGCGAGGAGCAGCGAAATAGAATCAGAAATTGGAATCTTTCAAGCTCCCGCGTCGTACCGTACCATTCTAAGATTCGATTTTCGTGTCAGAAATGGCAAGGCTCCAGATAGTCACGCCTCATACTGACCGACAGTTTTCAAAACATCTCACAAAAACAGCGCGATCGAAGGGCGGAGACGTTGCAAAATTGATTGAAAAAATGACAATGTCATCCATTTAAAGTCAAAAACTCGATCATCAAACTTCATCAATGCTTCACTCACTTATTGTACCTACACAGCGAAGAGAAAAAGCAATAGAGACGGCCGGGATGTGCGTTATGCTCAATTAATCATGTTCAGCAAGAGCGTAATTAAAAGCATCGCTCATTGAAACCTCTTCACTCGCCCCATGGGGCCCTATTTCATAACACTACCGTAAATCCTCTAATAGACGTCCTGAGCGTCTATTTTTTCAATCAAGGCGTGAGGGGGCGTCTATTAGAGGATTTACGGTATTACCATTAAGAATATCGCAGTTACGATTGCAGCAGCACGCCGATTGGTCGGATGCGAAGTGGGCGAGTGGAAATTTCTCACGCGCATCACAATCGACCAATCAGCATCCTTCCCGCAATGATACCTACAATTATTGTACTGGCAACAGTATTATGAAATAGAGCCCTGATGGGAGGAGTCGGCCTGATTTTTTGAATTCCCGCCACGCGCCTGATGTTTACAGTATACCCAACTCATCATGAACACAATGGCGAAGGAGTGAGATTGTGCTCAGGAACATAGACGTTCAGAGTTTAGAACTGCTGGGAGATGATGTCGCATAAATGCTTGGCGACAGAATCGCGGCTACTCCTGATTGTCAGGCGATACATCTGAAATTATTCAAATATACATATATTTCTCAAGATAAATTTGAAAATATGCATTGCTTTACATATAAATGTATATGTATTGCTCATAAAGAATGGTTGAGTAATTGTAGCCTTTCGCGATAGAAATAAATATGCATAGCACCGATCGCGGCATTTTGGCAAACCAATTTCTATGCCAATATGCAAAAAATACATACGAAATCTTGAAAATATTAGCTTAATATAAAAATTTTGAGGGTAATAATAAGAAGTTTGAAAAAAATGGCATAAATTACAGTACCTTAGCCTGTCGATTCGGCTCGAGACGAATGAGGGTGCCGATCTGCAACGCCTTCGTGTGGATGATACCAGCACAGACGTAATTTTCTGGGTTCGGGTCGACGTTCAGCAACAGCTTGCTGCCCAAGCCGCTCAGCTGAAATTGGACAACAATTGATCTCACTTACTTGCTCTAAACATCGCGTTGACGGCTCATTTGATGAAAACTATCGCTTACCTTCGTTTTAATTTGCTCATTGTCCATCGGTTGAGTGGCGGGAAAGATCTTCTGACATTCCTGCGTCGGTCTGAAATGGAGATTACAACGTGATATTGTTATTATCAATATGATGTATTACAAGCGCACAAATATTTATATCCCGAGAAACGTATTTGAAACGGATTCACTAGCTACGATCATTGGCGGGAAATACAAATGACCATTTTCCCATTCAATTAATAACACTTACTGGCTGAGCTGCTTCCAGCGCGCGAAGAAACGTATTTGGAATGGATTCACTAGCTACGATCATTGGCGGGAAATACAAATGGCCATTTTCCCATTCAATTAATAACACTTACTGGCTGAGCTGCTTCCAGCGCGCGAAGAACTGTTCGGAGGTCATTTCGGTCGGCTCGAAGAACTTGTTAATGAACAGTGGAAGACGCAGTACAAAATCGTGCGCTTTCGCTCCGTGCCTGAAAATAAAGGAAATCATACAGTATACAGTATTCCTCTTCCAGCTTTAATATACTTGCAACAGAAATTATCGTAGGGGAAAAGTAGGTAGCATACAATCAACAACTTTGATATTTTAGGCCTCAAAGGAGTAATCGGGCTAAAGGGCGACCGGTACAAGAGAGATCCTAAAGCGATTCTCGCCTGATTACAATATTTGCATTCAAATCGCACCGTAGGCCATTGTTATGGCCACAAACTCTTACGTAACGCCGTTCAAATTACGCGCCTCCGATTACGGTAGCCTTCACGTACCGGTCGCCCTTTAGCCCGATTATCAAAGGAGAGAATGATTATAGAGCCATTTTATAAAAATAAACTTACGTGAAACGGAGATTGAGCAGCGGTTGGGTGCTAAAGTCCTGCAGACATTCGACATTGATAAGTTGCTGCACCTGCGTGCCGGCGCCGAGATTCGCGTCCACTGGTTTCGCCTAAAAGAATACAAAAAATAATTAAAGCTACAATTTACACCCATTTTTATCCAATTCAGTTTTGATTTTCGCAGCACAATCATACGAACATCACATGAACTCAAGCATCTTCAGGTTTTACGTCCATTATGGGTTTTGTTCGGTATAAATGAATGCGAGGTTCGGACTGTACATCATAAATTACACATAATTAATGCGACGATAGAAAACATGTCTAAAGAAGAGCCAATGTCAGTAAAAGATTACGTTCCAGGGTGAGCTAATGATTCATTCTTTCTATCCGGTCGTACATTCGTCCAGCTGCATTGGGATATTCAAATCCTGGACAATTTCCGCAGGCGAATGCATTATACCGTAACCCGTTATATCATAACGAAATGTTACATAAAAATATTGTTCAAACCGTCTCTCGATGAACTGACGATATGCTGTCTTCAGAATGACCCTTTCTATCAATCTGCCCTCTGCTTCCTCGCTCCCACAAGCAAACGACAGAAGAGATACAAAAACTGCAATGGTTACCTGAACGATCAGCTGACTGGCCAACTCTCCTGGGCAAGCAACAGATGGAGCGAAGCCGGTCAACGCCTGGCCGGTCTTGTTGCCGTAGAAGACGCCCACCCGGGCCAGATTGCCCCTCGCTTCCAATTTGATGCCAATTTGAACCAAGTCGTTCTCGAACATGACTCCATTCTGCTTCAGCACAAACCTGAACATTAATGCGTTGTTAATTTGAAAAGTACGGTAATGAGAAATTTATAGTGGTGTTATTCATTAGTAGTACGAATGGAACACACTGTGAAATGAGGGACTTGAAAATGTCGCAAATTTCATCGCATTTTGGTGCCTAGATGCAACGCTTCATCGGCTTTCGTTAGTATACCCCCAGCCGCAACACTATCACGCTCTTAATGTTATCACCAGAGCACAGTGCGGTTTTTTTCTCACAATGACAAGATTCAAGCGGGAAATTCAATTAAGTCAACACCAATCGATCCTTCCCGCTACCTTTCCTTGATTTATCACGCAGGTCTCGCAACAGCATATGCGGAAGCTAGCGCATAGTACGGTATTCACTACCACGCTTCTTGCTAACGAAGGAAATGGGAGTATCATAGCAATTCATCATTTTTGCATTCAATTTCGACAACTTTGCAATTTTTTTTCGTCATCCATGCACTCAATTTTATCTTCTCTGCACTCAGTTAGAACACAAGTTTGAAGAAGTTGAATGGAAAAATGAGCCACGATACAAGTTGATGCATATAAGAAGCACAGGCTGTCTCGAGTTACTGCTGCGCCTATTAATACCTGCGCTACATTTGGATTCGACGTGTTTTAATGCATATATCTAGCCGATTTGCCGTTTGAACGCGAATTATGTAATTACGGTAAAATCGAATCCAACTCCAGAATATTCGTGCAAATTCAAATTGGACCGGTAACAAAACCATTTCCCTAACTCTGTCATAAATAACAGTCAAGTCAAGTAAAAAGCTTAGCGCTGAGTATCATCAAGAGAAGCTAAACTCTAGGAAGCGATTACGTTACCGGCCCATCAAAATGAAGCTCACTTAGAAAATAAAGGTTATTTTCTCGTGTACGCACAATAACATCAAAGCGAATCGCTCAAGTATTAAAAGACTATAGAATAACAAAAAGGTTAACAACAATATGGAATAGTAAGAAATAAGTCAACGTAGAGCAGATAAAGGCCGACACCCATTCCGTAGTGAGCCGTACGAACCGAATGACCAGAGAAAGCAAAGCGGAAGTCACAATTGGCAGTATCACGAAAGTACTGATTTCCAACATAAGTAATGTCGTTTTTTTCTACTCTACTATTTTTCGACCAGTTGCCACAGAGTTAGGACTATGTTATCGAAAAGGAGGGTTAGTTATGTGGTCGATCAAATTTTAGCGATTTTGTATGATAGTTTATCCGCTGTTCAAAAGATGAGCATTACTTATGTTAAAACTCAATACGTGAGCGACAATTAGTGCCTCAGGCTGCATAGAGCAACAGTAGCCAGGATAGAACATAGGAAGCGATCGAAACTGAGCAAAGCGCGTGCGAATGACAGCATAGCTACGTAGGCGATCGCGAAGGCGACAGATGTGCCATCCTATAGCAGAAACAATCTACAATAAAGCCAAATGAAGCCATTAACAAGCAACAAAAAGCATGCACACATGAACAGCCATAGCTGTAAGCGGTTCGAAGGCCGAAGCGGTTTTATGCCATCTCCAATTTAACAAGGATACTTTCCGATTCAAAAAATAGCAATCGCCCCTTTTGTTTCCCAAATGTCCTATTTGAGTTGGAAAGTTTCCTTGTTGAAGTGGAAATAGCATATAACTGTAGATGTTGCTATCACACCTGATGGAAGTGCGATGATTCTATAGTCGCAACGTCAGCAGGATAATTCGTTCACGGCCACTCAAATAAGTCCCCAGTATCGCGCGCCAAACTACAGCGAATCCCGGGATTAATGCACAAGCCGGATTTGCACACAAATCTTACACCTTATCCAATTTTCATCTAGCTAACCGCTGAGAAGCCGCTCAACCCGAAAAAGAATTTAAAATTGTGCGAGTCAACGCACACTTATCCAGTATGGCCTATAGTCAAAATTGCTCGATCAGTAACAAGTAAACTCGTCAGGCAGCGTAGTTGACAGAGATGAGCTCACTTTCCGGTGTTCGAACACCGTTTTCACCAAGAATAATAGTAATCTTTTGCTTTTTACGTGCTTCAATAACTTGAAAGAAGCGCTACCGACTTTCGAAGCAGTTCACATTATTCAGTGTAACATTTCTCGTTACTGATCGGCAAATTTTGACAATAAACCGCGTTAGAACTAACTTTTTCAGTTCGGCGTCATTGATGAACGATCCTGCGCCGACGCCGCCGCCATTGACGGCGTGGCCATTTGTGGACCCTGAGAGGCCGGCGAAGACGTCCATCAATCCATTCGTGCCGCTGGACGGCGGGGCGCCCGTCGGACTTCCCAAATCCACCAATGCGCCCACACCACCGCCGCCGCCACCACTGGAAGACTGCAAGAGAAAGAAGATAAAAAATGCACTGCCGCGCAGATTAGAGCTTAAAATGTGTCCCTTTTACGAAGCTTTAATTTGCGCGTATAATCAATTGATCATCATTGTGGCTGTGATGGGGACTAGACTTTTCCATCCTCGAAATCCCATCACTATTTTTGCTTTTCTGTCTTAATCTTTTCTTTACTCACCATCTCCTTTATATATTTCATGAATACTATTTCGCTGAGAAAGATTATAATTTTAATGTCAGCTCACAAACGTTGAAAAGAATTTAAACCAGATTCAAGTTTGCAAACGTTAGACTTTATCAATCTTCACCACCCGCATCACGAAAACCGAGTTACTCTCAGCGCCCCACGCACCCCAAACAATCATACCGAAGTTTGGTTCATAACGGCGGTGGGTCGAGATTTCTTCTCGACGGCTTGCTGTTCGAGTTCCTCGACGCGCGGCTTGTCCTTCTTCAGCTTCGCCAGCAGGCTGCTCTCTTTCTCGGCAAACGGTGGCATTTCTTCCAAAACCTGAAGGAATAAACAACACATTATAAGTCTTATTATGTCAATGCTCTGATAAAGCGGTGGTTACATTGCTGAGGCTTAAGGCTTAAGGCTTGCGACTTAAGGCTTAAGGCCCAAATTTTGGTCGTAAGGGGTGTTTACAATGCTGCGACGCATGCGATTTTTGCTTACGACTTGCGACTTAAGGCTAAAGGCTTGCGATCGAAACAAACCGATCGCAAGCCTTAAGTCGCAGAGGCCCTTGCGACGTTTTTTGAAGTTTGCGCCGGTCTTCGCGCGAAGTATTGTAAAATTACGGTATATTTGAATTTATGGAATTTGAACAGATGAAACCCATGGTGGACAACGGAGTTTGCCGCGCTCTTTTTGCTACATACGGTAAAAAAGGTCGCAGCTATGTAAACACCCGTTGCGACCAAATTTTAGTCGCAAGTCGCAAGCCTCAAGTCGTAAGCCTTAAGTCGCAGCCTTACGCATCAAGCCTTCGCAATGTAACCACCGCTTAAGTCAAAACTAACAATCATACGCTAATGTAAAAAATAAAAAATAACTCATATTGCGACTAAACTGAGTAACTGTGTTCATAATGTAATGAGGAAGAAAGCATACCGTAGCAAGAACGTCAGGCGAAGCGACGCGACTCAGTTGAAGGTACTCGATCGCTCGCTGCTGCAGCTCGGCATCCGGGTTGCGCAAGTTGTGATCAGTGCGGAACACCTAAAAAATACCGCCGAGTTTGAATTCAGTTAAAGACTATATAGCGTCAAATGTGGTTAAAAGAAATTCTGGATTTATTTAGCGCTAATGAAAGAAGTAATTATGCGTTCTTGGAGATCGTAACCGAAAATTGTGTTCACGCCACTCAACATATAGAAAGTAAGATAAGGTGCCGAACATACTTTAAACATTCTATAAACTGAACAAAGTCTACAAAAAGATTTTCAAGAATGGACTTTCTTTCACTTTAGCGTATCATATGCATTCTTGATAACTGTAAAGTAAGAACGCCATCGAGAATTTTTAAACTTTTGACGTCGCAGCTCCTTAACAATTACATACAATTAGCCCAAATGAATTTGTAACTCGAAATACCCTTTAACAATCAACGCTCAACTGACCTCTTGAATCATCGGCTTGATCTCGGGGAAGAGATTGCAGAACTTGACGTATGTAGACAGAAGCAGAGATCGGGTCGCGATCGCGCATAAGTGATACTTGTTGTGCAAAAGCTCGAACTGCACTTGCGGACTGAAATATACTCCATTTCTCTCTTTATATAGGGGAAATTTTTCACTGAGTAACGGCAATACAGTCTTTCCTGAGACTTTCCATGACGTGCTGCGTGCTAAAGATAGGCTAAATTTGGCGTTCTACGGTATTCGGTCTCGACGCTCGTTATTGATCGAAAAATTTCCCCTTTACACATGACGCAGCAATAATGAAGGCGGAAAAAGTAATTTGTCGCTTGAACTTTATCGTGCTTTACTCAAAAATATTACCTTGAGCGTGGATCTCCGGCGATGAGGTTGCCAAACTCGCCCAAGATGTATCCACCAACTTTGACCATGTTCTCGTGACATGCCGGACGCTAAAAAAAGAGCAAATGCAAGAATGCTTTGTTTTCATGAAGTTATCAATAATATTTACAAGAAAAAGTCAATGATAGACAATGCAACGAGAACTGGGGATTAATGTGATAACGTAGACATTTGGAAGATGTGTGTGCGTGCGTATGTGTGTGTGCCCGTGGAGATCTGTTTCGGTGCACGCGCATTAACTGCCGCGACTGCGCAAACAACACATTGAGCCGACATTTCCAAAGCGCTAGTAAACGAATCGGATACGAGCCTGCGTGAAAGGCGTGAAATCGCGAGAGTGATACGCGCATGTACCAGCGCCTCGGGCCTCCCACACAAACACTTGTATTCTTCCTTATCCCGCTAATTAGCTAAACCAACGTGCAGCTGCAGCGGCATCGTGGGAGTGTCAGCGACATTCAATTTCATGCGCGTTGCAAAACGATTGAAATTCAATTATCCCAACGCCTGGCGTCCTATTCAATCCCATGCTATCCGATGCAATCAGCTACACACCTACCTACGCTGCTGGAAGACGACCTATTTATCTACCCCAACTGGCAGAGTGCTTTCATTTGCAGCCAGACGCTAATTGCCACCATTTTCCCCTCTTCTACGACTAAATGACGTACGCTACTAGCGAGATAAAATCAACTCCCCCCTGACCATACCGACCAAATCAACCAACCTATTAACGTATAATCTCTCTAAAAGCCGAGACAATTGTAATTTTCTCATTTTTCGTAGCAGTCAGATAAAATGGAACTGAATAAGGAAGTAAATGCTTGTGCGGTCTACTATATTCAGCTACTCTCTGACGGCACTATAGCAATGTTTTTTCGCGCGAAGTTCTATCGCAGCGCCAAACGTTCACAGATGCTAAACTGTCCGACAACCTTGTGCAGTTAGAGGTCCAACCATCCCATTTGAAACTCGCGCGGTTTTCTGGCGGCACTTCAACAAAAAAGCCAATGGCTAGAATTGAGTGCTAAAGGAAAATATCGCCTTCCTTGGATGCGTTTACTCAATCGAGCGCGAATTTTAAGCTTTGCAGACTTACGACAGCCGTCGTTTATAATCAAATAGTTCACCATGCGCAGTTTCAACTCGCTCCTCTTGCTCGCTACAGTAATCGTTCTGCTCCTCGTTCTCCTACCGCAGCCACTAACAGCGCAAGATACCGAACTGGACGACGACTACTATTGGAGACGAATTAACCGCGGATTCCGCTGGTCCCTCTTACAGAGAAATCAGGTAAGATAATGGGCCGGTTTCTCATCGCATACTTTAGCTAAAGTCGTACTTTACGCAATAATAAAGGATAGGCCTTAAGTACGACTTTAGCTAAAGTACGCGATATAAAACCCGCCCATAGACACGGATTTGACTTTGGGAGTATGACCAGCCGACCGTCCTAGGAGGGGCATACGCTCAGGAATTTTGAAAACCCTAGCTGGGGACCGTTTTATTACAGGGCCTTTCGTCATATTTTATCACTTTTGCATTCAGTTTCGTCGTTCGTGCCTTCAAATAGAACGCTAGTTTGATGTTACTGGATGGAGAGGTGACAAAAGACTAATTATTGCTGTCATATTATACCGTCTTGGTTCAATATTCTTAACTTTTGCATTCATTCATGTCAACCTTACTTTCGAACTGAGTGTAACAATGACGCAACTGAGCGTAAGGGTAACGAAACTGAACGCAAAATTGACGCAATTGAATGCAAAAATTACTTCTATCAACGCAATACCGTGTAATTTATTTCAATCAGGACCAAGATGAGGGCAATGGTGGAGCTCCTTCGGGCGGCGTCGACGTGAACCGTCAGAGCTTCCGAGGAAAGTAGAAGACCAACAAAACTCAGAAGAATGGTGGACATCGATATCATCGCAGCGAGCGATTCGTATTCTCGCTCGTATTCTATCAACCTCCACCTATCTGTCTACCATCCACGCATGATGATCAAATTTGATGTTCATATTAGGAAAAATTAAAACTATATTAAGAGGTATGTTGTAAGTGGCAATAAATGTGTACCTGAAGCGCTTCGAAGACCGTCTTGGCCGCGTAGCCCTGGACGTCTTCGCGGTTCACGACGATCTGAAAAAGAATTCATTCAGTTATGGGTTGCTGCACAATAGTAATCAGAGTAACGCATCATAACCGACAGATTGTTCATTACGAAATCTTTCATCACAATTAGTCACTTACACATACAGTCAAAACCGGATAAGCGGACATTGACCCGGCAAGAGAAAAATGTCCGCTTATCCGGTTTGTCCGCTTAAGCGGTTTCTGCATATATGCACTCATTTTGGCTCGAATTTTGCTCAAATACCTAAAATAGGCGCATTTGAGTAGCAATATAGCATTTCCACTTAATAAGGACCCTTTCCAAAGTAAAGAGAACGTTTTCCTCATCAAAAAGAACACTTTTCGTATAAATCTGACTTGAAAAATGTCCTACTAACATGGAAAGTGTCCTTGATACAGTGAAAATGGTATAGGAAACGCTCGTTGTCACTAAAGAGAGCTTTTAGATAAACGGGGTTGAGAGGCGCTTTGATCGACATAAGCATTGTTTCGATGCACTATATATCATATGCGCATATTTTTGAGTGACATTTGGGAAGGGTCACGCCCATGTGCACTTATCCGATCATGATTCAATACAAAAGGTGCACACCGGGCTAGCCAAAAATGTCCGCTTATCCGGTTTGTCCGCTTATCCGGTGTCCGCTTATCCGGTTTCACATCATGTACAAAACATAGGGCAAAAGTTCGGGGCTTGCCAAAAATGTCCGCTTATCCGGTTTGGCCGCTTATGCGGTGTCCGCTTATCCGGTTTTGACTGTACAATTCCGCCACACTACCGTTCTAATTGTATGCAGAGATGGCGAAATGAAATGCAAGATCACGAATGATGAAAAGGGTACTTGAATATTCGATCAAAAACAAAAAGCCAATATCTGCATTTTTCTCATTCAGTGCAAAAATTTAGAGCAAATAATTGAGCTCGAGTATTTCGCAGAATTTTTTCTCGCGGACAATATCAAGAGATTCAAGAAGCAAAGATCCAGAAATTGGTCTCTTCCTATTTAGGATTGATTTTTCATCCCAACAATATGTCAAGTACATTCGGAGCCACAACAGACACGAATAGCGTACCTGAATCACGCGGTACCAAACTTCCTCAGACACGTAATCGCCGGCGATTCGAATCAGCTTGAGGATAACGTCGACGTACCAAGTGTAATCCGTCGCGTACTTTTCGGCCAAAATCGCCACCTTCAATACCTGCAAATAAATGCGTCTTAACTATGTTCTGAATGCTTTGGATGCAAGAATTATGCTTTTTGCAGGAACTATTCTAATCAAAACTTTCGATCAATAACAACAAGTTTCATCAGGCATCGCTGTTGACAAAGATGAGCTCGTTTTACGGGACCAAAATACCGGTTATTTTAAAAAACGATGATCCCATATTTTATGTGTTTAAACTGATTGAATGAAGCGCTATCGACTTTCGAACTATTTGCCTTAGTCAATCTACAATCTCTTATTATTGATTGCTAAACTTTGACTATAACAATAATCGAAATGAGCTGCTTCCTTATTATCTCATGCAACGGCAGCAGAGTAATTGGAAAAATATGAGTGCTCCGCGCCCCCGGCCATAATATTTTCTGATCGATAAAAAAGCAATTAGTTCGTCTGAAAACACGCGCCATTGGTCAATGGTGTCGTGAATAGCATGGCGACCCGAGCGATAGAATGATGGAGCTATGCTGTCTTCTTTTGAATCATCATTATTTTCATTTTGCGTTCCATTAAGTTCCCTAATGACGCTTGTTATCTATTCGACACTTTTTAAAGCAAACGATTTTGCCTCAACCGCAGTCAAATACTGGACAGTTTTTCGGGGAAAGACAAGCTACAATCTTATCGCTCCTATCGAGGAGTGCACCTCTCGATCGCCTCAGTCATTCACTCTCCCTCCCAGTAAAATTAACAAACACGAGGCATCATGGAAGAAATAATACTTCAAATGGGGAAAATCTCACAAAATAGTCTCGAATAACCATAAAGCTAGTAAAGAGATAAAGCTGCGCTAATAAGCAAGGAAAAACGCCAGAAACCGTACCATCTCCTCGCGGATGGAATAGTCAGCGGTCTCGAGATAAATGAGCATCTCGGAGACTATCTCGGCGGCGTTGGACCGATCGCACATGGCGTAGAGCAAGTCAACGGCGCGCTGGCGGACGCTCACGTCCCTCTCCGTCTTCAGCGAGTTGATGATCGTCTCCTGATGCTTCTTAACCGCCTCGTGAGAGAATTCCGACGTCGCCAACAGACACATCGACTCCAGTGCCAGGTATCTGCAACACTATGCGGTTAGCGCATTGCTATAATCTCTGTATCAAAAATCGCAAAGTTCACTTAGTTTACAGTGGCAATTAGAGTTTTTATTGTCTCCTCAAGTTATTTTTATTAGCGATTTTCTCTTTGTTGCTCAAGTGCTCTATTTTTGGCGGCTGTAATCTTCCTCTTTTAAAATAATGCAAGCGATAACTTCAATAGAACGGCTAACCACGTTAATAGTGTATTACATTCAATCTGTAGCCAACTGTTCCACTATTACACACCACCGTTTATACAATATCCGATATTCATTTGATTTCGTGATACATAAAACCCCCACACCGATTTGTTATAAACTACTCGTACTCGTTGAATTTTATGGTATTCTTGTTAAGGGTAAATTTAAATTATGCACTGTAATAAGGCACCGCCGCCGCACACCGCATTATCTAACAAGCAAAGTCATTACTTATTATTTTTAAAATACACGTAAAAACGACGGGTTGGAGCAAAAAGTTAGTATAAAACAATAAGAAAACGTAAACACGCCGGGTTTGTGTAATTAATTAGTAGAAAACCGAAACGTAATCGCCGATGTGATGTAAACATGTAAATATGATATTATAAAGAAACATAAAACCGCCGGGTAAGCGTAAAGACACTACAATCAACTTCGCTTACACCCGTTTCGGCTATACCGATATTTCGTTTATACCGGTCAAGAATTTCAGTCCAAAGCGTACTTTCCCATACAAAAAATGTCGGCTATAACGGTATTTCACTTATACAATTCAAACCATACCGGTCCCCCGGTAAGCGGTATAAACGAATTCCACTGTAATGCAAAACTAACCTGAGATTGGTTTCGCGATGGGCGAGGAAGGCGCCGAGTTGGTTGCAGGCGCGGACGAGCAGGGCGGGCTCCGAGTCCATGTGGATGATCAGCGCGATCGCTTCGAAGAGCACCGCGTTCTTCGCGTTCGAGTGCTGAACCTTCTTCGACTTGGGCGCCTCCTGCGCCTTATTCAGGATACCCTCCAAGCACTCCAACAAGCGCGACTTGTTCGCTGGGTCTTCTGCAGAGCGCACGGTTGTTTTTATATTTATTTTATGCATTATCAAGTTAAATTATATCAAGTAAGATTGATATATTTATATTGCCTTTACCATCTTCACTTCAATATCGACACATTCCAAATCAAATAGGGCAGTTTTCATAGTGATTTACCATAAAAAGTGTGCTTAAATGGAAATAGTGTATTCAAGTGATATGTATGAACTGTAGCTTTAAATTAAATAAACTTCAATAAAATATTAGAAACTTAAACTGAAACACAAGAATATAAGTTATCGTGAAATGTTTAAAAATACAAGCAAACATGAAGTCAATCGACTTTCGGCGCAAATTGTGTTCATATCGTAAGACTAATTTTAATAAAAGTTTCAAACCGGGAGGTTGGTAGTTTTGCAGCAGTCGCAGCAGTTTGACGGACAGCCACGGCGCAGGTACGAAGTAGTACGTGTAGTCTTGCAGATCCGTGTACGTCGCCGTTACGATCTACAAACGATTAGATCATTAAAACTATTACTCAATCCAGCAACTTAATCTTTCGATCTCAAATAATACTAACAAGATAAATCGAATTTCGCTCTCGAGCAAGGCGTCCATTAACCGAACAAGATCAGTAAAATAAGTTGAATGGGAATTTAGCAGTCATGAACCAGATAAATTTGCGACCAAGAAGGAATAGATCAATCGTTGAACAAGAGCTTATGAGAGCACCTCAGAGCGGAAAAGGCACGAAAACATGAAACATGTTCGTTCAATTTTTAGGGCTATACAAAGTTTTACTTTTAATGAACTCCTGTTAACTTTTCTGACTTGATAAACTTTGGGTTATAAAATAACTTACCCGACTTAGTCTGGAAATCGCGAGGGAAACGCAACCCTTGTAGTCTTCCGGCCACCGCTTCGAAAGTGCTTCGATCAGAGAACACGCCGCAGTTACTACGCCCTGAAACAGGGATGACTAATTGGCAAGCCGCCAGACATCATTAAACGCTAATAAGCAGAAAAATTATTTATTTAAAAACAGTGTAAATATGACATTTTCCTGTCTATTTTCGTCCACGTTCCATTGATAGACACAGAAATGATAAGCGTAAAATTGATGAAGAGTGGATTGGCAAAGCGTCATTTTAAAACATTCTTAAGCAAAAAATCATTTATCTATTCGAAAAAGAGCTAAAAATCATGCGTTATCCCATCCAGTTTTGTCCATCTTTAAATAATACATAGAGAAATGAAAGTCAGAACAACAATAGTGAATATGAGAAAATACCATTCGAAAAACAATAACGCTTTTTAATAATAGCGACGCACCATATGCTGATCGTTGAGCAAGTGAACGATGCGCGAGGCGTACTCGCCGGGCGGCAGGACGTCCTGGCTCGTGCGGAACAGCTTCAGCAGACAGAGCGCGGCGCTCTGCTTCACGAAGTCGATCGTGTCCCTGAAACACGACCACTTTAATTGCGAATACGCCAAATTAAAAACTGACATGGCATGTTTATAATTTAGATTCAAAGTTTAAAGTCGTTCTGTATACAGTCAAAACCGGATAAGTGCACACCGGTTAAGTGCACAAACCGGATAAGTGGACATTTTTTGCAAGCCCCGAGCGCAAGTTTTGTATTGAATAATGATCGGATAAGTGCACAAAATTTTCGTGCCCGGTCGATGTGCACTTATCCGGTTTTGACTGTACACCAAATTCTTTTTATTGCTCTGTATGCAAGCTGTCTAGCCGCTTTTCGTAAGCTCGGTACACCAATTATCCGCACCCAAAAGCTACGTTTTACGTCAGACAACCCATTCCTCTGATTTTTTTTTCTTAAGCCTTTGTACCGCTTTTGCAGTGTCGGCTTGTTGCTGGTGGGTTGGAAACCCGCCAGTAGGATAGCGACTGTAGAACATCCGGTCGGCCGTCGCATGCCTGTCACCGGGATGGTGGCTATGTAGAAACCACCGCAGCATAGCTGCTACCAATTCCTCGACCCACGGAGGGATGAGCACCTTAGTTGGGTGAGGGGCCGCCCTCAGCGGGAATTGAACCCGCGTCCTCGAGACTGGTGAGTGATGTTTTTTAGACCACTACACTAATCGGCCACTCTAACCCATTCCTCTGATGTTCATTAGAAATCAATTACATTAGAAATCGATCGGTAAAGGATTTTAAAATTTGCTCAGGATTTGAGCAAACTGTGTAGTATATTGCACAATTGTAATGATGTCGATGAACCGCGCGCATAATTAAAAAGCTGCGGTAGCTACTCAAAATAGAGAAATCGATGCCGACCTCGACAACCCATCAATATTTACGCTGGCCAGGTGATTAAAACCTAACTGATGATAGCCGCTTGCTGAGTTTTTGTTTCTCTTATTCAACTCGACTATGAGAAACGCGCTCAATCAACGAGCCACATACGACAACAGGAGAAGCGGTAGGGGCAAAAGAGATGTTACAGCGCAATTATGTATTTTTAGTCCATATAATACAATCACTAACCAGTCAATTTAATGTTCCAACAGTTTGATGTTAGATATTTTTACATTATATTTTCATTAAACGCTCTCCAGGTCTGCAAATTTAAATATCATACAACAACAAATATATCCGCTTACTAAAGCCATTCAGATCTAGACTTTTTTCTTTATCTATCGCATTTGCAGGCATACGCACTTTTAACAGTTTATAAGCATGCCATTTTCACTTTAAATCGGGCACTTTTCAAATCAAACTGACTCCTGTGTTGGATTTGTTTTAATGAAAAGTATTCAATTTGAATTGAAAATGGTACACTATGATTTAAAATTGTAGTAATCAGCAGAGCGTACTACTAGACAGTCAAAGAGACAAAGAATAAGAAAAGAAGACTAACCCGGAGACGAGCAGTTTAGGGAGGTCGGTATTGAAAGCCTCGCACATATCCTTGGAACCAATGTTGGCGATGCACTGCAGGGCGAGGTTGACGTGGACGGGGTTGCGCGACTGGAGGTCGTTCTTGATCGACTGGATGATCAGCTTGATCAGCTCGGAGTTCAGATTGATTAGCACCGAGATGAATAAGTAGCCCTGAAATGTATTAACCGTCACTTGAATATCATATTACACCATCTTGTATCGTCGTAATTTTTAAGTTACAAAAGTATAAAAAGTTGGTCCAGTAGCGGTAAAGGATAATGCCGCAGACCCCCACAGCGCTAATGCTCAATTTACTTTTCGATACTAAGCGTGTTACGGTGTTCCCTGTGGCTCGCTGTTACTAAAACATTTTCACATCTATTAACATCGCTAAACCAAAATTGCGCAGGACGTTCAACGCATGTCGGTCATCGCTATGATTTAAAATATGACTGTTCTCTCTTGCTGAAGTGACTATGAAAGAAACTGGTGTAATTCTTCATATCCAAAGACCTGAACCCGCGACAGACGGCTAGCAACATAATCACTTCGTAAACTATTGGGAAAGTCGAAAATTTCCTCCATTATAAAGCAATGCGTTAAGAATGGCTACGGATTACTCTCAAGTTTACAAAACGGTCGTATTACCGATTCAATGAAAAAGTTAGCTATCAAATAACAAACAGAGAATATAGCGTCATGAAAATAACTCGCTTGTGGTTCTAATAAGCGCAATTTCCACGCAGGAATATTATAAACTTCTTAGAGACGCTTTTCGACGCTTTCTGCATTTGCAATGCCACCCGGCCTTTTCGCGCGCTTCACTTGAATAATTTTTGAGCCCATCAAAACTTCAAAAATTATGAATTTTTTTCACAAAATTCAACGTGAACACGCATGATGGACGATGAAAAGATCCTTTTCTCGCCATAAAACTGCTCTTAATTAGCGCTGTATACCGCTTTCACTTTAATAATGATACTTTTCTTTTGAAAGAGGACATTTCCCCATTAAACAAAACATTCACTAAGTTAATTTGAAAAACGTCCTGTTGAAAATGAAATGCATTTTTAGTAAAGTGAAAATGGTATAATGGTAGGGCAGTAATGGAGCATTTCGGTGACGTGGAATCATAGTGAGAACGAGGAATATCCCCGTCTCCACTACAGCAAATATAACGGAAATAACTCACAATCTGCTTTTCAGTATATTTGTTCGATGAGAGGAGGTTGACAGCCTCCATATGACCGAAGTCGATGTCGTGCCCGAGTAAGAAAATGAACAGCAATTTGCACACATACTTCTTCTTCTGGTAACCGTCTAATGTCTTATCGCCTGCAAAGAAATTTTCTATTTACATGCGTATGCATTATAAAGGATCTTTTATCAGGATTCATCGTTTTTGCATTTAACTTTGTCATCTCAGCACTTGATTTTGTCAGATAACGTTTTGACTGCAGAGATGACAAATCTGACTGCAAGGTTGAAGAATTGTGATGAAATACGTTATATATAACAAAGCTTTTGCAAATTCTTCCGCCTTACTCGTTAGCAGAGTTTGTCAATATCGTCAATAAAATCTCTCGTTAAACCATGTATAAGAATATGAAGCGTATTAGGGAGAGTTCTCTTATATTCTGCTTTTTCTGATATTCGCGTCTCTTAAGCATGGCATCACAGTAAAGGGAAAAATAAAACATCTATCGGGCTATCATCAAATCTTTCATGAATACACTTCTAGATATTTACAAAAGTTGTCAAAAATGTGTACACTAACAGAGATTCATTACCCAATTGCAACCAAACTCCAGTTTTAAGCAAAAGACGCTAATACTATTCAAAAAGTTATACCTTTGAACTTTGATCGAATGTTAGCCAATTCCTTGTTGATACGTTTGAGTTCGGCCTCCTTGCTCTTGCAGTTTCGGATATCCGAGATGAACACAGCCAGCCCCCGCATTCCATCCCCTTTGACCGCCGGCATTGTATGTTCTCTTCTGCTTGCACGGGCAGTCGAAGTGCAATGGTAACTTGTCTTCAAATCGACAAACTGCGATGAAGCGTAAAACCTCACTGTGTCACACACTCTTTCTCTACCACGAAATGACAAAATAGCGCATAGAGATAAAAATTATTGATTTGAAAAGTTGCGTGAGAAAGTTAGCTAATTAAGGATTGGGCGAATTTGGCGAATTTCTCGTACAGTTTTTCTTCTCAGCTAGTCGCGACGCAATAAATGTTCTGATGTCTCGTTTTAACGCGCTTTATCCTACACCTCGCCAGACTCAAACCGTTAATCGACAAAATATTGGCATATTCAATCGCTTTTAGGCCTAATTCAAGCCTATCTGCACACTTCATGAGTGTACAAGACTGATACAGTTGTTGGCTGAAGAACTGTTGAGACTCAAAGAAACAATGGAATCACTAAGGAAATATCTTTAAAAAAATTTGCTCAGTAGAAGACATTTGTTATTCATTGAATACAAAGGCTTAACGCATTATGCTAAAGTGGTGACAACTCGCAACACAACCTAATAAAAGTACGTCAAAAGCCTCTACTGCTATGCACCCTTCCAAAGGATCTCTTTCCTAATAAATCAAATAATCATTTGAATCGTAGTCGAACGAGACGTACACCACGTTGTATACTACCCAAAACGGGCGCTGCAGACGAAAGCGGACCAAACGAGGTCGGCGGACTACTCAGCCTGGCAGAGTTCGATTTTTTCCTCCACACACAGCTCTGGCATGTTCAGAGAGAGGCCACCGCAGGGCCAAATCCACGAAACGTTAACTTCGCTGACTAGTCTACGCGCATTACGCTGCGTACCGTTAGTGCACAGGGCTTGATACTCAGACATGTCTGTCCAATCGTTACTCACGTCGAGGAAATCCGAGGAAGGCCGCTTTGGCGCCAAATATGAACGACCAATCCGCGTGGCCACTTGAAAAAAATCTTTCGTGAATTGAAGCGAACTTTACTGCCATTCTAATGATTTGAAACTTAATCTGCGAGCAGTCGTATAAATTACTTATTGCACCATCTGCAAGTCTTTTGCCAAAGAGCACTAATTTTCGAAAAAACAGCACAATCTGGTGCCACAGTCAAAATCAATCAAATGTATTCATCCATGTCACGACCTTAATAGAAGAATCTTATTTAGGGCATTCATTTCAAGATGCGATAGTTAGAGTCTATCTCGAAATTGCTGTGTCTAAAAGAATGAACCTTGAAGGCTTTGCATGTTACAAGATTGTGTATTCGAAGAGATGCCCTCGAAGAGAACCACGATAGTTGGCAGCAACTATGATCACTGTTTCGTTTATTTGGTAGCGACCAAAATTTTGTTCATGACAATGGAAGATAGACTTCAGATCAGTATTATCTCGGTAAAATGCTCGATAAATTAAATAAAGTAAGGCATTATCAATAATATTTGCTTGAAACTCAATTATTTTTAAGAACTTCTTTACATTATCAAGTTTCTTTTGGAACAGCTTTTATCAACTTTTACTTCGTTAGGTTTTTTTGGCTAACGTTGTACCCCGTTTGGACTTTGAAATAAACTAGATAAGTCATTCCAAAAAGTATGCGGTACTGAAAGAGAGTTAATAAAATATTTCGAAAATCAATTCAGTAAAGTGTACAAATCCCTGAAAGCTTCTGAGTAAATTTGAAGCAGATGCTTATATAATTCTGATGTATTTACATATTGCGTTGCTGAGACAATACTACTCAAGACCGCTTTGGTTTTTGTTATACTTCTATTACACTTATTATTCCTTTTATTAAGTAAGGATGGAATGAAGTTTCTCTGTTGAAAGACGGTAAGCGGTCAGTTAAGTTTGTCATATATTGTTTTATATGCAGAGAGTCAAGAGTATAAATGTGTCCTTGGGAAACATTTATCTTGATTTTTTGACTGTATTTATCGTATGAGTTTTCAGAACATTTTAAAAGATCAAGGAAAGGCTGTAAAATATTGATGAAGGTTGATAAATCCAAAAATGTCGCTTCATTTTTGCATCAATTACTTGTTGACGATTCCATCAGCCCTCTTACATAGTTGGAGTCAGGGGTAGGGCTGCGTCGCCCTACTCTCTTGTTTGACATAGGTCCTTGTTTGTATTGAGCGTAACATGACAAAGATCCAAGAGCTGAGCGCTGTAAAGCAATTCGACTCTTTGGAGTCACAACTAGTTTAAGCATATAACAACTAGTTTGCAGTCTCAGAAGCAGTCGTGCCACAACTGTCCAACCAACCCCACTCGTTCTTACATTCTTTCATGTTTCTTTCCGAAGCTTGGCTTCTTATACGTTCTCGAGTCGTTTACTCCTCGACCGAAATACTCAACGGAATGCTAGTCTTCGCAGATCAACACAAGCAATGTAACAAATATTTAACAACCGTTTGAGACTGTAACAGTTCAACATGGCGCATATCTCGAGATAGAGCGTGCGTCACAAACATCAACGAAATGAAAATTTTTATTTGCTTTGAGCATATACTGATAACATTTTTCGTCAAGTGTGAGAGTTTGAAGCAATATCACATTTCGCTATCATGAAATAGCCATTTCAACAGATTGCTTGCCTTTTAACAAGGTTCTACCAAAGTCCTCTATGATTGTTGTTTTTGAATAATTTTATTTCCGCTTCTTGGACACTGCTGAAATGTTGCCTACTTCTACCGCCAGCGTTAGGACTTCTTTTTATAAATTTTGCGCTGTTTAGATAATAGAGAATTGGGATAGAGCCAAAAAAGCATCCCACATACGGTTTAAGGCAATTTGCTCTCCGAGCTGGACCCGTTCCACTGTTAATAAGACAATGGCAATAGTGCAGGCTGCCTTAGGCTCAAGAATCATTACTGCGATCCACAAATTCGGCCACGATATCCTGAGCTGACTGCCCAGATTTATTCTTGACGGACATTGAAAAGGTCGAGTTTATCGTAGCAGTATTTTCAACACTCTGTAAGTTAATGTAGAACCAGTACCATCTTCGGGAACCTGGTGGAATGATATAGCTGATTTATTAACTCCTGGCGCGCTGATTAACGTATGACCAGTTGTGATGGGGGCTTTGAAAGCGACGTAGAACCGATCATACTTCTGGAGTTGCAGGAATTTCGTTCTGATTGTTAAGCCTCTACTGCGACACAATGCAGTCATGAATCAGGCCTCTAATCAGTTAGTTTTCCTTCGAAGGGCAGAAGACAGTCAGTATCGTCAATAGTAGCGTTGTTTGAGTTGGCGCACACAACTTTTTGCTGATAAATGGGTTTGCAACGATCTTTGATGATTTTCGCTAAATAGCTGTCGGATGAATAGATTTTAACATAACTCCAATAGAGCATTGTTCTATAGACGTGCACTCCAATGGATTTCTTAGCGCTGATAGTCGCTTTTGTCGAATCGGCTCTCGCTGGATCCAAAAATGCTGCAACTGCCTTATCGTATTTAATAGGTAGTATTAATTCTTCAGGCATCTTCACAATGTTTGAGTTTCCATCAAACTCACTCGCAAACAGATTTTTTCCAATAGTTCCCCACACGCCTAATGCAAAAGAATTGTTCATTTTAGCCAAAATATTGCCTAAAAGCTTGTTTCCTTTATTTCTGAAATGGAAGAGTCCATTTACGACTTTTCCTTTTTCATTGAGCACAAATTCTTCAATTGACTCGTCAAATGATGCTATCTGGATAACATCCGTGTCGACATAGGTGCCGCCGAGCCTGTAGATAATGCAGACGCGAAGAATGTCCGATAGTTCAACCACGCCAAATTTTGATTTTGGCATCAGTTTGTGAACGAATTTCGCGTAGAATTGCTCGGCAGGTGTGTCGGCGCAAACAGTTGAGTCATTAATGAGGCGGATAATAACGTTGTCGAGATTGGACCAAAGATGCATATCAGGCGATTCCGCGCGAACGTGTACAATTACAGTGCGGTTTGGATGCGAGCTGGCCATTGAATAGACAGAACAAAGTTCTATAGCATCCAGAGTGCTTCGATTATTCACAGCAGTAATGACCATGTGAATAGGGACGCTTTCGGCAGGCGCTACCTGACCCGTAAAAAGACGTTGGTATCCATCATATACTTCTGATTTCATTGTCATAATATTCCACGAAAACATCGCAATAAGAAAAAGCAGGACAAGTGCTTTACAGCCATTTTGACCGCTAAACTTGAACATTTTGGTTAATACTTTCATAAGTGCTCTTTCAGTACTCCTCCGGTTCCATGATTGACCGCTGCTATCAACATGACTGATTATTTCAAATAATCCCTGCAAAATATACACGCGCTTAGTGACTAGACGCTCAACGGTAGCGGACAGACCTTCAGCAAATAGCAGAGCGCTCTTTGCTAGTGCGTTTGTTGCGCACCTGGGAGAGACCTGTCTGCGTCGCACTGCGGGTCGCTCTAAGGCGCCTGTCTTCGAGTGGCCCGCCAAGAGAACGCCGCTGTGTCTTGTCCCTACAGTCTTCATTTCTTAATCGTAACTGCTCCTTCAGATGTTGTTTTGTTAAAATAGAAAAATGAATGATTAATACGTATTTTTAAGCTTCTCTTGGCACAGTTTATAATTTTCTTAAAGTTCGCCGAAATTTCGTACTCTTTTTCAGTTTGAAACTTTCTAAAAGGCTGCCAGAACTTATTAATTTATTTCGTGATAAGCTGAAAAATTTACATTTCATTAATTGACTACAAAAGCACAATCAAAATCAGTGTCTATTCATATTGATTGATAATAATGCGTAAAAATCTGAAAATGTACGCCTGTTTGCAATTGGTAGAGAAGCTAAAAAGTTAAGCAATATACAAGTTATCACATTTTCGCTTTTTTGGCTTTTTTGAATAATCGCGTTGGGCATAGACGGTGCCAGCAGAGGTGCTCCTTCATAATGTCTTTTGGGCTTCGTGAACAGAAAACGTGTCAACTTACACGACTGTTGCAAAAACTTAAAAAATAGAGAATGACTGCCCACAACTTTACAGCGTAGAGCAATTTTTAAACTATGCTACTTGAATAGGCATATCGTTAATGGGGAGCATACATATGCAACTAAACGCAAAACTATGCGTAATTCTGCCTTACACAGCTTTCAAGTAAATAGTGCTAGCAATAATGAAAATCGAATCGGTTGAGTAGTAACACTACAGATCCATTGGAGACCTCTGACGTCAGCAGCAGTGATGAATATTCATGCTTTTTTATGTTTGTAGAAAAATTGCCTCCATCATCTCTAAAGACGGCGACTACGTCTAATCTGGTGCATCTATTAAAACTGTAAAAATGAGCGTGTGCTCTTTTCGGAAAGTGTCGAACAAAATTCGACAATGGCAGAAAACAAGCTGTAATACATTTAACGCGTGACTTCTATCGACGGCTCACAATCCTAACGACAGACCATGTTATGCTGCCCGATTTTGGAGGGCGATTTTATCCCGAAAGATTTTCTATTGATTATGAACAGGATCGGATAGGTAATAAATACTTCAAATGGTATGATCGATATCAATCGATCTGCGCGTTGGTGACGCTCATTTTCTGCTATGTGTCGATCCTTCGGAAAGTACGGTTTCAAAACGGCGCTCTAAACGATTTGTCTGTTGTCAACGTAACGCAAATGAGAGGCGACAAAATGGAGCGTAAACTGGCTTTTCAGTTTGGTCTTATTGTACTCGTATTTATTGCATATCAAACTGCGGCCTTCATCATCACTCAATTTACGATCGATAACGGTTTCGTGTTATGTATGAATTTATTATTTGTTGGCTTCATTAGTTGTAATCCGTATGTGTATTTAGCTTTCAATTCCGCCGTCCGTTCCCAATTCGCTGAAATTTTTTGCAAATGCTGTTCACGCGGTGATTTCGACCCTTCTTCTCGTACTACGCATCTTCACATGTCCCAAAACGGTCAGACATAACTTGTATTATCGCATCATTATGCAAGGTTTAGTATTAAATTTGTGATCAAAGCCGTCTGAAAATTGCATTGAAACTTTGAATAGAATTGTACAGCTTAAGAGCGCCGTGACCCGAAGCTATCTGTCACTTCACAAGAAGAGTACATCTTTCGCTCTTTTAAACTGTGTAAATGAAATATTCAATTTCATCTTAGTATGTGTAGCGAAAGTGTATACAACGCGTCGTTTTTCAGTTCTATATGATAACTGCACCATAAGTACGACATAATGTGCTCATTTTCGATACATCACCTTTGCCTATCTTTACTTTTTTAGTGGACATGTTAATTCTTATTATAATTCAGATATATCGTTACTCGATAGCTTTAAATTTCTCTTTCTTCGAGGATTTTTAGAGAATATTGTTAGAGTGTTTTGGTTGTTTGTTCATAGCCCATGTTCTCGTTATTCGGAAAAGCTAGGACTGCCTCTCCTCCTTGGAATTCTTTTTTTTCGACGTTTTGCGGCTTACGATAAAGGCTGGACTAAAATACAACGGTATGAGTCGGCACGGCGCGATGCTGCCGTGACGTGCCATGAGAGAAAATCAACCTTCTTTCTTAAATTCAGTTCTGTGACCACGGCCTCCGGCTCCAAATGAGCCGACACCATCGCACGCCTTTACATTGCAGCAGCACACGCAGCGGCCGCGCTCGGACACGCCTTCGCAGTTTGGCCGGCCCTTCATCAGACACAGGTGCGAGTGAGACGCACATGGAGTAGAAAGACGGAGGTCGCGGAATACGACCGCCGAGCGACGTTCGTGACGTTGGCCCGATTTCGAACGTCTTCGCTCTCTCTCTCTCTCGCAATTGATCGAGTCTTCACTCACGACGTATTTTACATGCGCTCGAGTAGAAACGTCCGCCATCTGATTTTCGTTGATGGTATATCTAAACAATTCGATGTTAATATTTCTTAATTTGCCAGCGCAGATTTGTGTTAAGGTGTTTGTATGCTTTTTCGTACATTATTATCGATTGGTTTTCTGGTGTAATATATATATTTAAATGTAGGTGATAAATGAGCAATGTCTTTTTGCAGGAGGTAGGACAGATATGTTACGAAATATGACAGATATCGAATCGACATCCGCGATATTATGCCACGGTTTGCGGCGCGATGACTCACTCAGAGATTAGGATTCTACTGTAGGCGGCATGCTTCTTTCTCGAACTCGTTTTCTAAACTTTTTGAACTCAACAAATATTTTACGGATTCCTTGAAGAGTTATGGGCTGTGTTAATGAAATATTGCGTTATTCCTCCTTTAGTTTAGAACATTTTAATGCAAGAACGTTTTTATCTGCGGACAACGCTAGATAATGACGCGAGTAGCGATCCAAACAAGACCTATGAGATCATAACTAGTGCCTCTCGATTCGACTCTCGGTCGGATCTCAAAATAAAACTTCGATGGCTCTTGTTACTTTGTCCGATGAATTCTTCGGCAACCTTAAAACCGATATCCTTTTTAATATTGAAAATGCTGTTCAGTGAGACCGTTAGGCCTCAACTACAAAAGTCAAGTCTACACTCGCCCGCAAGAGCATTATACTTTTGTTCCAGATAACCATGCACTGGCACTTAATAATTTCAATATCACTTCACGTCATTGGAATTGTTTCCAGCTCAGTTGTATGGCTGTTTTTTGCAAAAGAGGTCAGTTCACTTTTATTTTATCAGGTTTTGTAAATAATGTTTATTTACCTATCAATATGTTTTTTTAAAGTTTCCGGGTGTTTATTGCAATATTGTGATGGATACTACAGAGATGTAAAGTTCTGTGGGTAAAGTATCAGTTAGCATTAGAGTCTCAGTAAAATTTCCTACTGATCATACGATACTGTTCAAGTGATATCAGGCTTGGTCAATCTTTTTCGATCCTTTTCAGCCCGATTATTCTCTTCTTGGAGCCATGCAAATACGGTCAGAGAATCGAAAGCTCTTGGATAACTCGCCCAAATGGGTCAAAGACGCCGTCCACATTCAAATACCTGTCAGATACTCTGGATAACGATATTCTTTCGCGAATATATGCGCTGTGAGCGATAACGAATTCAGCGCTGGGAGCGATAACGGAAAATTGTAGATCCCGCAAGGAAATACAACAAGATTCTATGAATTGTTCTTGGGAAATGCACAAGAATAAATCTTAAACTTTTCAAACAATGTTTGCCGCCTATGCAGCTGCCATATCGGATATTTATCAAGCACAATAAAGCAACATAGAAAGTTTATGGGGCTACGTAAAACTGTTAGATACACATAAGCGGTTTTTCATATTGGAGAACAAAAAAGCGCTTTTAAAAGTGTATGACTAGTGACACTCGTGTTCCTCCGCCCGAAACTCTGCTCATAATACGAAAATAAAGATATTTGGCATTCGCTAATGATGCGATGGCCTTTATGTCAAGAAGGAGTAATGCAACATTTTATAAAAGAAAACTGATGCAAAGAACATCTTCTTTCTCGGTTAACTTCTTGCATTAAACAAATACCATTTCTAATCTAGGCTTCGCAGAGAGACAAATATGGTGTCTTCTAATACGAGGGGAGTGCTGGTAAGAAGTCCGGAAAGACAACAAATACATCATTTTCCAGTAGTAGTAACACTACAGATCCATTTGCGACCTCTAAAGTCAGCAGCAGTATGAAAATTCCCACCTGTTTTTCTGTTTGTAGAAAAACTGTCTCCTCTATAAATAAATGGGACCACGAGCATCAAAGACCCCCCCTTCATCTGAAATTTATTCCTTATTCAATCTAAGCGATAATCTGCTTCATTTACATATTTGCGAGATGGGAAGCAAAGTTTATTAGAGTGCTGACGCGCGGTGAATTAAATTAATTATTTGATCGAATGAAAAGCCGCGCAATCCATGTACTTTCATTAAAACACCTCTCCCCAGCATTTTACCATGTGCGGTATCGCTGAAGACTGCGTCTGCGTCTAATCTGGCGCATCTATTAATACTGTAAAAATGAACGTCTGCTCTTTTCGGATAGTGTCGAACAAAATTCGACAATGGCAGAAAAACAAGCTGCAATACAATTTAACGCTTGACTTCTATCGACGGCTCACAATCCTAACGACAGACCATATTCATCGATCATTTGCAGTGAGAACCATTGAGGCATAGTAACGGATCGACCAATTAGCACTCGCAAACACATCATATGCAACATGTTTGAATACAGGCTGCGTAAAATGATTCGCTAATCTTTCGCTGTCTTGCAAACCTTTCGGATGATAGAACATCTGCTGTGTTGATTCTGGCACAAAAATTTGACCATAGCTATAACGTAACTCCTGAGTTATTAGACACGGCGAGTAGTTATGCTCAATTGCCCGGAAACTGAAGTACAACATGGTATTTGAAACGTGACTGCAGCTCGAGGCGGAAGAGTTTGCAGAGATGGAAACAGCGTGACATCAAGCGATCGTTAGCGCCTTTTGCCGAAATCATTGGGAAAAGGATAAGGCTTGTCATTTGCCACTTCATGAGCGGACCTCATGCAAAGGATATAGAGTGCACGTCCACCTCAACTCCGCTGTCTCCTTTGGCTAAGTATCGCAAGACGGTACTCATGCAGTACCTTGCATTCATGTTTGGATCTCATATGAATCCGTTCTTTTTTTATACTCCAGACGTTTGCGGTATGTTTACGGCAACTATTCAGAGCAATTCCAGGGATTTTCAGATCAATAAATAGAGTAAAAGTCTGCATTAGCTGTTAAGAGCAGTCGCAGCTTACTAAAACAAAATTTTGGAACGTTCCCTCTCGCAATGCTTTTGATGTCTTCGGATTTGCATCCATAGCAGTTCATATTTGGCGCAAAGCCTGATTGCAAGTGAGATGCAATGGTTTCACGTAGTGGTACGTTTTGAGCAAGCATTGAGTATCATACTTTATGTGAATGGTTGTGACGTTCGAGTAAAAGAACGATTTGTTACATCCTCTACATGAAACGGTAATTGATTAAAGCTAGCCGCTAAGTTTGATCTAAACGATGATTTAATATGTGGATGGGCAAAAGGAGTTTCGAATACATATGAAGATATCGAAACTGTCCAATGCAATACTGTTTAGCGTAATCCTTCCCGTTATTTTGCTGCTTTCTTCTTGATGAAATGATATCGGAAGTAGCTCGTATATCTTCTTCATCCTGTTCGAACCACTAGGATGCTTAATAAGTAGCCTCCATTATTAAGGATGTCTCTGGATTATAGTCAGGTTAAGATTAGGCGTAGAGCTATAAGTGTGCTGCCAGTCAACATACAATTGTAGCTAATAGATCAGTACACAATTTTGAAAATCGCCAGCGTGCGAACGTTACGATTATATTGCAAGCAAGTAACATATTCAAAATAGCTAATTCAATTTTTGCACAGAAATCCAGAAAAATGGGTGACTACTACAACTCCAGTAACGTGCGTCAATCCAGAAATCCCCCGGATTATTATGAGCAGCAACGTCGG
Organism: Plectus sambesii; assembly: GCA_002796945.1. Classification (NCBI taxonomy): domain Eukaryota; kingdom Metazoa; phylum Nematoda; class Chromadorea; order Plectida; family Plectidae; genus Plectus; species Plectus sambesii. The sequence goes on along the minus strand of NIUQ01000129.1, from coordinate 27,934 downwards.
ATCCACAACCGGCAGCAACCAACTGCTCAGTCAAGTCAATCAGCTCATCAACAGCAACGCGGACCCGAAGATGAATCTGTCGTTTACGTTTATGACGAAGAAGAGACTTATGGAAGAAGGTGCCGTGGAATTTCTCTTTTTTTATGCCGCCCTGTGGGATTATATGGTTTTCAAAAGCGCTTGAAACAATGCAACCAATATCTTAATCCAAGCGTAGAAAATATGACAATGGGTTGGTTTCACATCACATGCTTTAGTCGTACCTAAGGGATATACTAAATCGCTGCGTTAAGTGCGATCGGCTAAAGTACGCGATGGGAAGTCGACTCGGTGTTATTGCTAAAATTTTGCAACTAATTAGGGAGGTCAGTCGGATATCATATGCTCCTTAACACGTTTATTTCTATGGTGAAGCATTGTTTCGTAAATCAAGAATTGTAATCAGTTCATGAACGCTGTCAATATTGAAATGGTGAGCGATTAACTTGAACTGGATAGCCTGATTCAGGTATCCCTTCTGTTCTCAGTGATGAAGAAATTTCGAGCATATTTCTTGTTGCTGGTCTATTCCCACATTAGAAGATCTGTTCAATTACTCTTCTTCACCTTTTGTGATTAAATGTGACTTGAAATAACGTCGTCTCGCTCATTGAAGGAACGAAGAGGCGGTGTATGTTTACGATGAGGGTGAATATGGCGACACCGATATGCGACAAGCAAGTGGGCCTTTGGTAACAATAGAAGAGCAATTGGAAGCACAGGCAATGTTGGAACAACACGGAGATTATGGGCAGCAACAGCAGATGGATATGCCACCGGAGCCGCGGTTAGTCGGATAATGTTGAACTGATTGCATTGTGGTGGATTATGAGGGGTTTCTTTCAAGAAAGAAAGATGATTTTCTCTCTATTTTGAAATAGACCTAAGTATGGGATTGACACGTCGCACGAAGCGCTACCTGGCCTTACCCATTATGGCACACTAGACGCTAAAAGAGATTATTGCGTATATTCTATGTTTGTGAAGACTGTACAGTGAAAACTGTTTATAACGGCATTCGCTAATATTAGTTAAAATTTGCTTCCAGTTACCAGTATAAAGGATTTCCCCTGTATTCTTTGAGGAAGACATGATGTCAGCAGTAGTAGTCTTATAATATATTATAGCTATTATAATATTAAATTATACTTAGTACAAATTATAATATTCTACGTATTATAAAGTTTCAGCAGCCGATCGAAAGAACATCGTCGAAGTAGAAGTAGCAGTCGCAGTCGTCGACGAAGCCGAACGCGCAGTAGGAGTCGAAGTCGGAGCCGCGGTCGACGCCGCAGCCGCAGTCGCAGTGGATCGCGTAGTCGCCGCCGCCGTCACAAGCGATCCTACTCGCGATCGTATAGCAGAAGCCGCTCTCGAAGTCGCAGCAGATCGCCGAGGCGTCGACGACGGTCGAGTAGAAGTTCTGAGGTGCGTGCATTTCCGGATATAACTGGATTGAACTGGAAAATACTGGCTAGGATTGTTTAGAAATTTATAGTCAAAAATTTTTTTAACAACAACAAAATCTCACTAGACACTGTAGTTGGCAAAGATGAGCTCGCTTTTCGGTGCTTGAACACTGTTTTTGCCAAGAATGATAATCGTTTCTTGGTTTTTCCGTGTGTAAATTGAAATAAAAGAAGCGTTATCGACTTTCGAAGCAGTGTGCCTTATTCAATCTAAGATTTATTGCTACTGATCGGGTAATTTCGACTATATTGTGAAATTCTTCAGGAGCGCGACAATCGGCATTTTCGCTACCCGCGCTATCAAGCGGAACCACACTATACCATCGCTGTCAAAGGACTGCCAATCGATTGCGACGAGAATACGGTAAGCATTTTATAGTTGATATTTGATTGGCTGAAATGGTTAATTCCATAAAAGAAACGCCATGGTTTAACCGTTGTGGTTACTGGCATATTATGCCATTTATACTCGAATAAGGTCACTTTTTGAATGAGGTTCGCAGCAAAATATCTCTATTCAAGTGGAAGTGGTGTATATTGTTTTAACTTGGAATGAACGAGTGAATTGGAAGGAACAGACTAAAGAGGACGAGATTGTAATCCATTACCTTTCTAATGAACTTCGATAGCAAAGGGTTTTTTGCAGATATTCACGCTCATTCAGCAGGAAGGATTTCAACCAAAGGACGTGCGAATTCTGCGCAAAAAAGACACAGGTACTGTATGCATGCGAATGTGTTTTGCTCACGTTTAGTAGGGATATGCAGATAGATGATACATTAAGCAGTAGGAAGTAGGTATAGGTGATAGAGTAGGAACTTTCAGTGTTAGGATTTTTGCACTGTTGATTGGTTTTGGAAAAGGTAAGCGAATCATCACGTAAAGTTTCCAGTAGAGTTGAAAAGTATGTGTTTGACTATTTGAATAGATATTTGGGCATATTTATTTTGCACGTGCGTTGTATTAGATAGGATAGTACTGGAATGAATCGAGGCAAAGGTAAATTTTATATCAACGAATTGTTTTTGGCAATTTTTTAATTTGAAAAAATGTTTTTATTAACCTACTATATCAATATTTGTAAGTTATGATTAGGAAATTAGACATTTACCCAGGCTTTTGTTAACTTCGGTAAGGAATGTTGATAAGTGATACGTTGAATGATTGTTATCAACGATGGGTCAGTTGGAAAAGTGTGCAATTCTGGTCGGTGCGACGTACTTCTGGGTATCTGATGGTAACTCAGGGCTGCCTTCCATCAAGGAAAGACGTAGAAACTCAGTTGTGTCGCCGTTAAGTGTATTTGGGAAATTCCTGAAGTGTGAAGGAACTTGTACGATTACCTAGAGTGAATTAGCAGAAATTCTTTCGTTTTCGAAATTTTGCAAGGGGTTGGAATAATTTCGATTACTAAGCAAAAACATCCGGGAATGGATGTGTTTTCGGGATAATGGTGGATGAGAATTTTTTCTGTATCTTTAGAACAATAAAAGAATAACATATTGGGAACCGCCCTTATCTTGCGCAAACTATTTCTTATAGGTAATTTTTATTGACCGTAAGGTTAGGAACTAAAAAGCCATGCTAGTGATCAATAAAGTCACTGTCCTGATGGGTATTGTTTGCTGCATCAGCTTTGTCTTGAAGAAGTACAAACAAAGCTGATGCGCCCTATTTCCCTCAGCAAACATTGTCTTGGTACGTGCTAGTATTGTGATAGCGATGACTCGGCGATATACGAATGCACAGGTATGCCATGCCAATACATCGTACCCTTCACACACACACGGTATTATTGCGAAACTGAAGTGAGCGTAATGTTAAAATCGAATTGGGTCTTGACGCGAAAATGCCTGCAGGTCAATCGCGTGGCTTCGGCTTCATCGAGTTTCCGGACGTGGCAAGCGCCAGCGCGTGGATGGATCATACGCAGGTTACTGTACTCACCTACAACGCAACACAAAATAGCAGTTTAAACATTTGTTGTCGTGGGTGTCGTTGCCTGATTCCTGGCCGGGTTACCTGCGCCTGATTTTATCTGCCGTTGGACGATTTCCCCTCAATACGCACAACGACGCTATTTGAAACGCGAATTACGAATTACCGTACTTCACAGCTTGTTTAAGTGGACACGGGTAAAGTAGCCACTTTTTAGCTATCTCAAATCGAGATCTTATCGGAAATTGCGCACTCGCTCGCTAAATTCGTTTATTTCCTTGAGAATATCGCGGTTTTCGTTCTCTTTTTTGAATGTTGTTCCCGTCCGACAGCTCTGTGTATGCGCAGCAAAATTGACTTGAAAAGTAGTATTCAATGCTTGGTCAGACTTGAGCAAGCCTCTCTTCCCTTCGCCCTTACCCGTGGCCATTTTTCGTCTTCTATTCAATTGCAATCTACAGTAACAGTTGGCAAAAAGCCAAAAAACGCTCAAAATCGATCCTTGGAAGCCCCGTGGCCGCCGGTGGCAAAAGCTTTCCTGACTGAAGGCTTACCATACTTTTACTTTCAGGGCTACCTGATCGTCGACGATCGTCATCATGCCGAGTTGCAATACAGCGTCGACAAACCCGGATGGAATGCGCCGCAACCTTCTGGCAGTGGAGGCCCAATGCAGAAGTTTGGTGATTGGATCTGTGCCAAGGTTTCTCTTTTTTTTGCGGTTATTGATCGGCGTTGTTTTGCGAAAAATTGAGATGGCGCACAATAATTTGATTTATCATGGGGAGATTTCCACGTTATATATTAAACGTTTGGGAACTCTTCGGGCGGCGCAGAATTTGATTGGCCAGTCCAACAAATTAATTTATTATTGTTTTATTGCGCATGATATGACTCGAGTCGCCCCACCGCACTGTCAAACCAAAAAAAGCCTATCTAACACTTAACAGCGATACATTTCTGTCTTGTAATTGTCCGCAGTTTGGAAATGTTATTTTTAAACTTATGAGACGAAAGAAATGAAGATTTGTTTTCCTTTTTCAGTGCACAATGAACAATTTCAAGAAGAGGGATCAGTGCTTCAAGTGCGGACTGCCGAGAAACGAATCGGACTCGATGCAGGAGCGCGGATTTTCGGAAATTGGCATCACGCCATGTGATAGTAAGTTTGATTTTTTATTTGTAGATTAATTTTTAGACTTAGAATAATTGTGGAATTTTTTGATTTGAAACTCCAGCGAGAAATTTCGAGTATAAGAACCGAATACTGCGTTATGCTAATCCCGAAATTCATGAAAATTACTCATTTATTTCAGCTCTTTTGTTCCGCGACTTGCCCGACCAGTGCGACGAGCAGAAAGTGACGGAATCGTTGAAGAAGGTGACAGCACTCGAGCCGCTGTGCGTCTCCATGGGGGAATCGAAGATGTTCGCCTACGTCCAGATGCGCAACGTCAACGAGGCCACCCAGCTGCTCACCACGCTCACCCAAATGACCTGTCTCAGGATCGACGGATGCGAAGGTCGGTCTCTAGCGCTTTGGAATGGCTTGGGGTTGGTGGTCAGTGGTCAGTCGAGCTCAATTATGGTTGGGATTCATGTATCTGTTACACTCGGGCGTAACGGAGCATTTATTCTTGATACTTTACGCTGAAATGGACACGCTATGATTTTTTTCCGTTTCAATTTAATTAAGATCTCCTTAGCGCTTATTCATAGATAAGAAGTGATGATAGAATCCTGAGAATGTTTACATTTTATAGGTTTTGTGCAAATTGAAACATGTATTTAAATTTATGATGCATTCGTACGTTTATTTAACAAAACTAGTTCACATGTCTTAGTCGAAGGTTGCCGTTTACCGTAATTCCTGATGCATCGATTATCGTTATGTACAAAATTCGTCGTTTCATTTGTTTCATTGCAATAACGGAATACTTTTCAGTGATCGTGTCATACTCGAAACTGCCTCTGACGGCGATCCTAACTGGACAGACTCTTACGCAGACGGCCGAGCAGATCAACCGAATGCAGCGACAGTTTTCGCAGCATCCCTCGCAGAGTATGACCAACTTGAATCAGTCGCAAAGTAAGCGTCTTCCTCTTGTATTCTTTATTCATTCCCCTATAATGATCGCTTAAATGCATTACCTTGCGTTTGCCATGCGGTTTTTTGTTTGAACACTTTTGATTGTACCATTTTTTACTTTTACATGGACACTTTTCGAAATAAAAAGGACATTTTCGATATTGTTTTGACTTGAGTAATGTCCTCAATAAATTTTAAATAGTTTATATGGACAGTTAAGTCGTGTTGACTAAAGATAGTATTTAAATTAGCCTCGACGCAGAAATGATTGGTGTTTTTATTTAAACGCGCGATAAAGTGGGTAATCGTTCAACTTCTGGGACGCGGAATATAAATTGACCTAAAAATTGTACTCCATTGAGGATTAAGTATGTTTTTGCAATTTCAGCCGATGCGGCGAATGCGGCGGCGGCGGTGGCTCAGAATGCGCTGAGGAAAGCGCATGTGATGCGCCACGTCACGAACGAGGTTCTCGCCAATGTGAGTGCCATGGATTTACTTTTCTGCTTAGTTTCTCTGGCGTCATTTATTGGTGCCCGGAACTTACACCCCACCTACCGTAATCCTTCCCTTGACGAGCGCTAAGTTCAGTAAATGATTTCAATGCACACGGTGAGCATTGAAATCATCTACTGCATTTAACGCAATCAGGCAACAGTTTGAAAATGGTGGGGTGTAAGTTCCGGCCACGTCATTTATAGGGAACAATTTTAACTCAGTAACAGCAAAACAGTCTTTCCTGAGACTTTCCTTGACGTAATGCGTGTTAAAGATAGGCTAAATTTGGCATTCTACGGTATTTGGTCTCGACGCTCGTTCCTGATCGAAAAATTTCCCCTATAAGGCCGCGTTAAAGTCGACGTGCGACGGCGCAACGTCCGAAATCTACAGTGTAATTACCAAGAATTACGAAATGGACGTTGATTAATTCTTGGTAATTGCACTGTAGATTTCGGACGTTGCGCCGTCGCACGTCGACTCTAACGCGGCCTTTAAGTGCATGTTCTCGAAAGGTCTTTGTCCATTTGACAGCGATCATGGCATTACTTAAAAACTCTTATTAAAGAACTCCTAAAAATAAAGTTGATTGTATTTTACGATTCTGAAAATAGCGTCGTCGAAACAGAGAAGCAAAATTCTTTTGCAAGATGTAGAAATGTGGAATATTGATTTGGGCAAGATTCAGTAAGATTTTTTCAGCAATTGGAAGCCATGCAAGCGGCTCAGTTGGTAGCAGCGGGGTTGGTAGCACAACCGACACAGCTGCTCGTGCACGCGCAGCAGAGAATGCTCGCCACGAAGGCCGCCGTCGAGGCCTCCACCCTTCAGCTCGGCACCGTTCATACGCCCTTTGGAGAACTTCCTCGATACCGTAAGATCTCTAAACTTTGTTCGATTTTATGGAATCGGTAAATTTTGATCGGTAAAAGCGATTATCGCTTTAAGCGACTTTTGTCCTGTACAACACATAGGAGACCGAAAACTAGAGAACGGTCAAACGTGACTGCTATAAGCGAAACCGCTACAAGTGATTTATACCATACAGAAACATTAAATAAGATTTTACTTCTGGGACTTTTATTCGACGGTATAATGGAATGGTAAAAGTTGTAAGAATCAATCTGTGGTGTTCGCATGTATTAATATCACCTTGTATTGGGCCATGTTTCGAATGATTACATGGGTATCGAAACGAATGAATGATATCGTATTGTAATGTATCAGTGAGGTGTTCCTACCCTAAAAAGGGGATGTGTAAGTGAATGATAGTTTGCCCTCGAGTGTCTACTGAGATATACCGGGATAAAATTTAGAAAAGAAATGAACCCTGCAAAAACTCAAGAACATATTACAATCGAATGAAGATGAGCTACTCTCTCCTACTCATAATACGCGCCTTTGCTCACGTTCATTTGATTGATCATTGCATTAAAACAATATACAAGCCTTGGGGTTTTGATTGCAAAAATTTGGCAGTAGAATAATCAATTCTTGAACTGTTGTACAATATTAACGCGAGAATCATTTTCAGCGAATCCCGACACGAGTCTGTACCAATTTGAACCAAAGAGCGGATATTACTTTGACCCGTCAACGGGGCTTTACTACGACGGCAACAGTCGCTACTATTTGAACGCCGAGACGCAGAAATGGCTTTACTGGGACAGCAGGTATGTGCTAAGGAACTTTTTGAAGCAATAGATCTGTGGCCCTTTGATGACATTGACAGCGAATTGCTCTCCGATCCTAGAGGCGTCGATTATTGTGAATGACATCTAAAATTATTCTTTGTTTTTATGATATTGAAAGAAATTCAGTTAGAAGATGGCTCATACAGCAAAAGGAATAGTTCAGTACAACGAAATAAAATCACCGAGAGTTCCCACTTAACGTTTAATACCCAGCTAATGTTCCGTACTATTTTCCTTCGCGTATCATTGTGTCGACGTTATTGAAAACTTTCCGCATTAATATGGAGTGAATTGTAAATTGCTCATATTTGCCTTTGTTATAACAGGTATCAGACGTTTCTGCCGTGCCAGCAAGGTCAGCAGGCGGCGGCTGATGGAAGTGGAAGCGCCCAACCGCCTCCGCCTCAGGCGGCGGTTGGTGAACAGGTCATTGCTGCTGCTGCTTCTTCGGTGGAGGCGCTTCCAGCTGAAGGCGTTGATGGCGAAGGAACGAAGAAAGAAACTGACAAAACTGAAAAGGTATCCTATAATTTATAATACTTTGGACTGGCTATGGGTACTAATGAATAATGTAGCGTACTAATGAATTTATGTAAAGTGTAGCAGCGAAAATGCGCGTATTTAAGCTGCTACTTCGTTACTTCTCCCTTAAATCCAGAGATATCCTCACTGTTTAACAATCATTTAGTAAACATTTACTATCATTCATAACTATCATTCTCTACTAATGAAAAATAACAGCAATCAACAAAGTAAGCTTGACCAAAAGTTCGCCGAAAAGCGTACATTAACTTTGACATTTTAGGCAAAGTCAGCGAAGAAGATCGCGCAAGAGATGGAAAGATGGGCGAAAGAGCAGGCAAAGAAGAAGTCGACGACGGGGAAGGCGGCGGGGGTAGCTGCTGACGCCAATCGACCCGCTGGAAACAGTACGGACAAGCCGACTGCTCCGTCTTTCTCGATTCGCACCGGCGCCGCTGACACTGCCTTCAATATACTCGAACGCACAAAGGTGAGCTGCTTTTCTTACTCAATCGTACATTGGGCCGCACCGAACGGAGTCGCACCAGTACCGTAATCTGTAACTCATAAATTCAAGTTTTTTTAAAGTAAGCAGGTAAAGTAATCATTGGCATGGTTACTTACAGAATCTATGATGTTCTTTTGCGCAAACCATCATAAATTCTGTAAGTAACCATGCCAATTATGTTCGTTGCCTGCTTACTTTAAATTAAAATTGCATTGTTGTGCTAAACGATACGGTACTGGTGCGACTCGTTTCCGTGCGGTCGACTGTACTTATTTTTTTGCTTTCTTTACGAGAATTTATTTCATCGCGAATTTGTGATCAATTGAGAAGGTCGTCTCCTTGAATGTTTTCTCACATCTCAGACCTAAAAGTCAAGATGCAGTATGATGGTCATAATATCTCAACCAGTAACGAAGATACCAAGAAAATATCGTATATTGCCAACTTAAGCGTATCTTAAGCACGGATACCGTTAAGGATAACCTCAGGGATCATTTATCGATTAAGTAATTACCGTACGAGGATGCAGTCTCGACAAATTCCAGGGCGGTTTGCTTCCGTTTAACGACGACAGCGACGGTGAGGATCCTCCGGTCGCCACGTCGTCGTCTTCTGCTCAGAGAACGGCGACGTCGGGTCAGAGACCGAGCGAATCGGACGACGATATCGTCGACTACTCTAAGTTGGCTTGTCTCCTTTGTCGGCGCCAGTTTCCCAGCAGAGACGTCCTCGACAAACACGTCCAGTTATCTAATTTGCACAAGGTGAGCGGATTAATCTTAAGGCGCGATGGAGCGATTTGGAGATATGTGTTTGGTGATTTCCCTGGTGTTTTATTGGGATATTTGGGCTCTGTTAGCGAGTCTATGACCACTTTTGCTTTCTGTTCGTTAGCGTGTTCAGTAGACGCCGGATTAGTGCAGCTGTATTACGGTTTCATATGCGTTCTACTTGGCAAGTTAAATCAGCCTGATAAATGCAATTTTGAAATGAATCCAGAATGTCACAATTTTTTAATTGGGCGAGTTGTATGTGTCATCAAGCGGTACGGCGTGGTGCTGAGCGTGTAAGCAGTAGCAAACACGTAATTACTCTATTTGTCGTTCAATAAGCATCTATTCCAAGTCAAAGAGGATATTTTGTCGAATTCGTTTCATAGGATGTATTTTTATGTTAAAATAAAAGGGGTATATATCTCTCTCGGTAGTTGCTGAGACACCCGTATCGCGCTGCCAAATAAAAATACAATGAAAACACTCCTTACTCGCAGTGATGTTGCACAATTTTTACCCAAATAATTTGCAGCAAAACTTGGAGGCGCGCCGTGGTAGTTCGTCGGCGTCGCGGGAAGAGCCTTCCAAAGTGCAACATCAGCCAGCGGGGGTGGACAGCTTGGAGGCGGCGTTGGCGTTCGCCAGCAATGCTTCTGCTTCTTCTTCGGCGAGCTCTTCGCTGCAGTATCGTGATCGTGCCAAGGAACGCCGCCAGAAGTATGGCCATGACAAGAAGCTCCTCTCCGATTTGGAAGCCCCATCCGACGACTTGAAGCAGTGAGTTACAGTATGTTTGGGTGTGCAGACTTGAGATAAAATCCAACGCCGAATTTGGTTGGTTATCGCGATCGCAGGAGATTCTTGGGTTTTTGCGAAATGTTTAGACTTCCCGAGCAACTCACCTGATATGTTGTCGATTTCATTTTTAATTGAGTGAAGAATGTGGAACAGAGCGATATCGGAGGTAACTCTGCGCGTCTGCCGGCCTATGCATCCCTCTTTCCCCTCCAGCCCTTCTTTCTTAGGCACATTCAAAAGATGTCGTGCGGCCGTGGCACGCCGTACACCCTATTCCATGCAGCGCACCAATGCTATAATATTTCCATAGTGTTACAATTATTCTCTCAATACAACGCTTCAAAAATTGAATATAAATTGACTTCTGCGAATTTCTCACTATCAAACAAGCATTTTGCCGCAAAATAATATTTGAACATCAAAACCGCTTAGAAGTCGTTGAATATTATTGAAATTTGCCTGTGTCCCGGTACTCAAGGCGGTTTCAGGAAGTACCTCAGCTCGCGAGCCGCAGAAGATGCTGAAATGGCGCTGACAGTGCCTTTGGACAGTAGCAACAAGGGCAGCAAGTTGCTTCGCTCCATGGGTTGGTCCGAGGGTCAGGGTCTCGGCAGGAACAATCAGGGTCAGTCGGTCTTACTTTTCCTCTTTCAACCGTATCTGCGTTCACTATGTTTTGTAAATTGTAAAACTCACCTCATCTTGGGTTATGAGCTGCTTTCTATAATTGCTCTGTGAATTTATTAATAATTTCATTGACTGATTTAATTTAAACTGACGGCATCCGGCGCGTCGCTGGATCTCGTCTGAATTATTCGGAGACAGTAGTTTGTAGTTCAATTTCCGCAATACTTTGCTTATATCAAATAAGTCAACAAACCGCCTAAACGAAGAAATCCCGCGATGAATTGTTTTTTAAACGACTGAGTGAGAGTAGTGACTATTTGTTGTACTCTTTTAAGTTATAAGGAAACATGCGGTGAAGGAACGTAAAAAATATCATCATAAATAACTGAGACACCACGAGTAAATTCTTTCCAGAGCGCTTTTAAAGCGCTCTGGATCAGTGTACGTCTAAGGTGTATAGTACTTTCCACCCTGTTTCAGGCATTGTCGATCCGATTATGGCAGATCGCCGGGTCCAAGGAGCGGGCTTGGGAGCGGTTGGCTCTAAGGTGAAAACTGCGCCGAATGCCACCTACAAAGAGAGCGTCAAGGCGGCGTTGAGAGATCGATATTACGAGTTGGAATGATGTCATTACTAGTTACCGGATCACTTTACACGCTTGCCAAAAGTCAGTCGGAAACAAGCGTATTCTTGGAAATACGGTACACTTGGCTACCTATTTCGATTTCAAATTTTTTTGCATTTTTTCATTCTCTATAATTATGGCATATATGGTACTTTTTGATCGGTTCAGAGGGGAGCATTCATTAGTCGTACTTCAAATTGTCATTCCGCTTTGCAAACTTTCATTCAGTTTGCAAAGTTAACATCATCCCCTTTCAGTAAGTTGGAGACGCTTGTTTTCTGACTACTTTTTGCAAGCGAAAACATCCCCTACGATCAGCTTTTACTTTCGATTTCAATTTGTTTTGCTTTTTCTGCTAGGTTTATGGGCTAAGAGTGTTTTGATGTCGGCGATTTCTCACATACAATGAAAACACTTTACTCGATGAATTTTTTGGCTGTTGTTTGGTCAATCGATTGTCAATGACTTGCTAGAATTGCGTTGCCATTCTTTGATCTAAATGTTAATGTGGTGTCTTTGTAGAATAAAATACGCTTAAAACGTTTGCAAACGGCAGTCATATTCGTATTGCACAAAGGGTCGCATCGCAGAAATTTAGGCTAAGCGAATTTTCAGGGGCAAATGATAGCTTGCGTGGTAGAGTGAGTGTTCTAGTTGGATTTTGTTGGGAAGCGTGCGAATGCGAAACAGGGTTTTGTATGTTTTTACGTGAAGGTCATTGCAAATACCGCATTAGAACGCGTCGAGTCCACACCTGGAGTACCAGCACTTCTGCTCTATTGACTCTCATGTTAATGACGAGTATCTCTCGGATTCCCTTGAAAATACATCCCACTACGGTCCACTTTTGAGAGCTGAGAAACTCTTTCAGGGCCACTTTGAAGCAAGCGTAACACGCCGCATTCGAGAGCTAAAGATGCATCTCTTTTCGATAATAATAGTTCTTACACTTCTTTCTTGTTTTAAAATCAAAATGAGGATCAAACTCAAACTCAAAGAATCCAGTGTGAGAGACATGTTATCGAGAGAACACGGTACTCTTCGTCGATATTGACAACCACAATCGAAATAACTGTGCGATGCAGGATTGATTGAAGATCGCCCTTTTGCGAGTGTACTGCTTAGCGCCTCGAGCAGCTGTTACTTTTGTCGGCCGTGGAGCCTGGCACTGAAGCGTAGTTTTGCCGATGTCGTCATTGATGATGCGCTTCAGTCATTTGTCTTTCACCCTGAAGTAGTTACTTTGCTCTCTAATGCTGTCATTCATTGCTCACCCTTTAGAAGTTTGAGCTTCAGAATGGATCAAAACAAACGTCACTCTACTTTTATGCTGGAATACCTTCGTTAAACAAATTTGTGGCCAAAAAGTGCATATTTGCTCATTTTCACTCTGATTTATGTAGAAGCAGTAAATTATGCGAGATTGCGTTGGACACCGAACACAAGATCTTTTACAAACTGATAATGATCCACTCATTCGTGTAAAGAAGGTAATCTATAGTTGATTTTTAGGACAATTTTGCATCGATTCTTGAGGCAACAACTGAATATACAGCTAGTCCTTGTTAACCGAATAGCCATCAAAATGTGTCTCCAGAGGTTTTCGCCGTGAACAGTGTGCCGCTTTGAAACACGTTACTGAACTTTTGTTTGGAATTTGATCGACGTTTCATTAAAATGAGGTCCGGCTAANCCCCAGAGGTTTTCGCCGTGAACAGTGTGCCGCTTTGAAACACGTTACTGAACTTTTGTTTGAAATTTGATCGACGTTTCATTAAAATGAGGTCCGGCTAATTCTCAATGTACATTTAAACCCCAGCACCCTCGGTGCATCAGCACGAAAATAGTTTGGTGCATCGCCAAACCATACGGCCTTCATTTTGCTCACTCAAGTAGCAGCGAGGCAACATCTGGCTTAGTAGGAGGCATTCGCTCGGCTGTTGGCAAAGAGCCGACAGAAGGCGGGCGATCCTCGGTGGATCACGACTTGCAAATCAAGCATTATGTGCCTCGAAGCAGCTGTTGTTCGGATGGGTCCCCCTCCAGTCAACGTGGCACTTGAGATTTTAGCTATGTCGAGGTTAATGACGTTCGACACTCGTCAGCAACAATCAAACGAACGCCTTTCCGAACGCATAGAGAAATTGTTCCGAGTAGCGCTTATTTATGGATGGCGACGGGCCTCTGTGAAGCGTTTTCATAAAGCTGTCCTAATTACGACTGTTGCAATTCTGGTTGTTCAAAAGTGCGGTGGCAAGCCAGCTGTGATGTGCGTGGGAAAATTCATCACGCTCACATTACCTCTGATCAATCCCAAGACTTCCAGCAATTCCAATTGTTACAGTTGTAATCACACCAGTTTTATGGAATGAACCCTTTCGTGGGCGATGCCACTCCGCCCACCTACTGCCCACCTTTCTTCTCCCCGGTAAACACAACTGCGTTTTCTTGAGGCATTCTGTAACGCTGCGAGTGCCGTGAAGCAGCTGTTGTTCGGGTCGCTTTCGTCGGCCGCGGCGTCCGGCATTTTAGCGGAGTCGAGCCTGATGACGTCAGCGAGAAAAACACGCCCGCGCGGGGCCGAGAGGGATGGAATGGGGCCGCCTAGCTTCCACCAACGGCCGTTCGTTTTCGCTCATCCACGCTTTGCTCGTCTCCTCGGTCGCCGACGCACTTTGCCTCTACTCGCCTCCGCTCGACTCTTACTCTTGCCCTCGAACACATTTGTCGCGAGTAAGTTTGTGCGCTCTGTTGTGTGTGAGTGTATGGTGGCGGGCAAGGTGGCGAGAGTATGGGAAGACATCCCCAACCGATACTTTTTGTCTATACATTTAATGAGCGGTGATACCCTAGGCGAGTACAAATTATTAGTGATAATATGCGTAATGACAGGCGAATAGAAAGGGCCTTTAGGAAAAAAGATCTTAATATTTCTTGGTACCATACCATTGTCATATTCTGTTCGTGGAGGTCGTCACCAGAACCGAGTTGCGCAAAGCGTAGGGTAATGAACCTCGGGGTACCGTAAACATAAAACATAAAGGGATATTGTATGTTTTGAGTCACGGTGCCATGTAATTTACCGGACGCTTAGCGCAAGCCCGCTCCAGGGACCGCCTTTGGCAAATTTCAAACATAGTGATTGGTCAGGAAATCGGATAACAACCAATTATCCGCACTTGAAACTCATCAGTTGCAATGCTTTAGTGACATAGGCCTCGAGTTGAGTGTAGGGGCAGATAGGGTTAACAGTAGTGCTGTAATAAATTTATTTACGTAGTTAGCATTAAGTAGAGAATTATTGATTTTTTGTTGTGCAAAAATAATCGACAAATCTATTCTTATCCACACAAGTTTTACTATTGGCACTTCAGCTGGCAACGATGTCACACAGATCCCGGACGCCGCCTTCGATAAATACCAATCAAGAACTATCCATCGACACGCATTCACCATCGGCAAGTTGTGTTCGTTGAACTGCGAAAGAAACAAAAGGGGCGCTTGGCATTAAAAGATAAATAATGGAAAGTGCCTATCTCTCTTCGAAATTATTAGCTTCATTCCTTGGATCTCTTTGCGCTCACTCAACTCTGTGCTAACGCTACCAAGAGTTAATGAAACTGCGACGGGCAGTGCGAAATTTAACTTGGAATAATTTCCGTAAGATCGCTCGTGGATGAGAGTTTTTTGAAAATTTGCCAGGGAGGATAGTTTGCGCAGCAACGATACGCATTTCGCAACAATTAAAAACTTTTGGCTTGAGGCCAATACTAAATTAGCTATGGTTTCAAACTTTGGGTAGGGCTTTGAGCAGAGGTACGCAGCCCTCAGTGGTTTCCTTTGCAGGCAGTTTGCCACGTTATCGCTTTCGTGAAATCGCCTCATTTCGTTCAGACTCTTCAAATGAATTTCATTTCCACTTTAAGAAGGATCGAAAATCGAAACCGACATCTTTCATACTAATTTGACTTGGAAAACGTCCATTTTGATTGGAGAAAGTATCCATATAAAATAAATATGGTTAATAAAACTCTTAAAGAGGACAACTGTAATTCGAGAGTTTCAGCAAGGACGTGCACTGTGCAGAGATGCAGTGGACCTGCTGAATAGNCTTTAAATATGGTTAATAAAACTCTTAAAGAGGACAACTGTAATTCGAGAGTTTCAGCAAGGACGTGCACTGTGCAGAGATGCAGTGGACCTGCTGAACAGGAAGCAGCTGTCGCCCTACCAGGAACAGGAACTGCAACGTTACATCAACAATCATCTGCATGTCATCTGCATGTGGTAAGTTTTACGAGTGCTCTAGGCATAGAGTAGCAATGGTCATCGGCGGGAACTGAAGGTGGAGATAAATGAAGCGGGCTATAATGAAGTGCGATATAGGAAGAAGAGATGATCACTATTCGCCTCTTCCTCAATTGAGGCCTTGAACTGATTTTAGCTTAGAAAAAAGGGGTGTCAAGTCAGGCACTCTTGATATGTTCGCTCTGCGCAGTCAAGTTATTCAAAAATAGCATAGAATTGGGATGACAGAGTTTTGCTCTGCACTATTTTGGCAGCTCAATGAAATCAGTGAATTAAATGACAATTTAATTGTTTAGCAGCGACCATCACGGAAAAGATTCCGGAAAAGACCACAAAAGTCCGAGCTCCCAATCGGATCTGCTGAATAGGCTGCGAAGCAATGGAGACAATCCCTATGGCAGTCCAAGGAAGGGGGTAAGCACAAATTTCATAACGAAAGAATTGATGTCAGTAGTTGCGATGAATTTTTTGATTTATTAGAATGCCACTCGATGTGCCAATTTAAGTACAGCGCGATCATAAATCTGAGCACTGGAAGCATCGTATGCTTGAGGTTTCTATACGGAAATCAGGCTATTAAATGTTTCTGAACAAATGTATCATAACATACGCGTTCATATTAAAAAAGCACAAGATTACATAAGAAATGCTTAGTTGACCAAACCGCCTTTGCAATACTGATTCATTTAAAATCATAAATTAATATTGGCGCGCTTTTTCCCGGAGAACATCGCCAGTTATTGACCTTCTCGCCGCATGCTACAAGAATAAGGCTGTGTTCTGGCTTTGATTATAGTATTACGAAGGCCAAAGTGCGCCTTGTAATTTTCAGTGGATCGATAATAGCTAAGAAAACAACTTCTGTAAACAGCCCTCAATACGCTTTACATTGTAACAAGGGTCGATCCGATCCGCAGTTCACGTATCATTCTTTATGCGTTGCTTCTGAGCGCAGAAAGCTGAGAAGAAGAGCACAAACCGGGCGAGAAAAAAATGGTTAATAGACAAGCAACAGGCGTTGTTTCTCGTCTTGTCAGCTGTCCTGTCATGCCACTCATACGCTCCCAGACGGCAGTATTGGGGTTCAAAGTTGGCGGGAGGGAATGACGTCAGTTGCCGTGGCGCGAAAGTTGTTCGCAGCTTCAAGCGGGAACTTAAAATATGGCAACGATCGCCTTTTTAGTAGGATGCAAATACGGCTAAGGTTGCCATTCTGGTCACTTGTGCTCCCTGCTTTTGTCATTTTGACCATTTTGAGCATCTTTGACCAAATATTCCTCAATACTCGCGTAATTATTTTTGACTAGAGCCGTCAGTCAACCACTTGTTGCTTTGAGCTCAGATCAAAAGTTTAGCATTACAGCGAAATTCACTTATACTGGTAAATGGGGGGCCGCCATCTTGATCGGTATAAGCGAATTCCGCTGTATTCTAATTTCTTTCCTGACTGAAATTGCAAATTCCATTAAGTTTAGGTATCCTGGTTCGACGACTTGAGGTCGCGCTCGATGTCGCCGCGCAGGACAAATAACGACGATCATAACAAGAAGTACAACGACAACGATAGCAATAAGTATAACGACGACGATAACAAGAAGTATAAGAATGTTGGCGAGGGGGACGGTCTCGAGTGTACGACGCTGAAGTGGGGTGGTAGACAGGTATGTGAAATTTCGATTAATCGGTTGTTGTATTTTGTTCTTAAGATTAAACTTCTTCCTTAAAACGAGGCTCTTGTAGTCTGTTTTTGAGAAGCGACAGAATCTTCATGATAATTTTTTTTGACTGTGCTTCTTTCAAAAGTAGACGCAATTTATTTTAGTGCATGATACCACTTCTTGCAGAGAGTTATTCGACCTGACGATCCGGTGCCACAGCTCCCGCGCGAGACGCGTGCCAGCTCTCTCCCACTCGCCAAGCGCAACAAAAAATTCTATTACTCTCCGCAAGGCGACGGCGTTGACAGCGCCGCTCTCGGCGACCCGAACGACGTCGCGTGGCGCCGCAATGGTGGCGGAAATTCAAATGGATACAACGACGGACAGGGTATATTATTTGCGCCTGAGGATGCGCAGAAGGATGTATTCAGTGCAAATTTTCGAAGAAGGGCTCGATTCCTGAGCTCTGTCCAATTTTGTCCGAAAGTCGTAAACTTTTAACTCAATATTCTGCTGCTTTTTTTACTTTCACACAAATTTTGTCATAGAAATATAAAATCCACTTGAACTCCCTTGAATATCCAAATTCTCTGACGCATCTGCTTTGCTTCACGCTTGATTTTTGAAGACTTTGCAGCTGTGCTTTCCAAATGAGGGAATGAATAGTAACGGTGTCATGAAAATCTGGGCATATTCAAAAACTGATTCTACTGTGTCAATGAAACGTAAAAAGATGTTGTAAACTTTGCTTGTGAATTTGAAAGACATGTATCATGGAAAAACTGCTCAGTGGTCAATAGCGATCGAAACTGCCGATATATTTTTCTGAAAATGTGAAAGATCGAATACTAAGATGTAGCTTTCATTTCCAAAATTAGACTGATGAAAATATTTTTAGGCTATGGTAGCGACAGCGGATCGTATGACCCTCAAAATGGATACGGGAGAGCAAGTCCGAATCTTCGTGTCGGGACTGGACCGTACGACACTCAGAATGGATATGGAAGAGCGAGTCCGAATCTTCGCGTAGGAAGCGGATCAGGTGACCACTATGGAGACGGAAGATCGAGTCCAAATCTTCGCGTCGGAGGCAGAGCGGGTGACCGCTATGGAGAAGGTAGCGGGGCGCGCTCGCCTTCAGGATACAGCAACGGATATTCAGGTATCGGATAATATCCCGTGTTATAATGATAATTCAGCTATTCAAAGACTTTCTCATCAATATGTTTAAAATTGTGGACAAAAGGGATGGAGACAATAGCCGGTTTCATATCACATGTTTTAGTTAATGGGCTTACTTAAGGGCTTACTCACTACAGTCTGTTGGTCCGTTCTTATGCCGCGCCACACGCTGAAATTAATAATCAGTAATGAAGCGTGAATTGTGCGTTGGTGGTGCGAGGAACTAAAATGTGGCGCTCGGAATGATCTAACAGTATAATACAAATATTTCGTTTCGTATTAGCACACTTTCCAACTAAATGCAGTGACAAGTGCCATGTTACGAAGTAGAAAACTGCCGTTTAATCTAGATGAAAAACTCTGCGTGTGCGCCCTATTCGGCCCGTAAAATGCAACTTAACCTTCTTCTGATATAAATGTCTTGTATATTCATTACTGACCGTAATGCATTGCAGGCGGCAACTCGCCTCGGGGAGGAAATCAGAATGGCTACGGTGGATCTGGAATGGGACAGAGAAACGGCTACGGTGGCTCGCAGCCATCGCTCTACTCGGACGATGATAGCGAAGTTCCACTCTCCTACCGTCACGGCTACGATTATGATAGAGCGCGCAACGCGTACATCACCAACCCGCGTGCCCTGATTCATGAATTTGCGACGAAAACACCGGCGCACGAGACTTCGCGCTCGCCGTTGCCGAGCCCGAGGCCGAACTCTCAGGCGGAGGACTACAAGTAGCGTAGTTTGAAGTTTGAATTTAAACTGTCTCGAGAGATGCTTGTAGTATCATATGTATTTGGACATATTCCAAATTTTTTATTTGAAGCTTTTTGGGTATTTTTTTCGCATGGGGATGAAATTCTGCAGCGCGATGCATTGAGGCTTGTAAGCGAATTTTTTGATGATCATTCATTTAGCAGTAGCAACACGAAATTTTGTTTTCTCCATGCATCCATGCATCTTTTTTTACTTTTCTGCGTCCTTAATGCGCGTAGGCATAAAAGCTGATCCGCTTCTTTGAATGATTGTCACATTTTTTCTTTGCAGCTTCGCGCCTTATCCGCCCTATCGAGCAGTCGGTGCTGGACATGATCCGAAGAAGTTCGTCCGAAAAGTTCGCGACGATGGTACGATATGCTAGCAATTCTTTCTCATTATTATATACTCTACCCTCTCTTATTTTATGGTCTTTAAACGACAGTGCAAAAAGAATTCTTTTGACAACGGTGTAAGGGCGGCCTATACCAGATGAGATCCAATGGATATCTGCATGATCAGTGAACTGAAATCAAGGGCGGGATATACCATTTTCACTTAAAAAACGGCAATTTCTAAGTCATATTAATATGATAAATGCCCTTTTCTGCTTTGAATATATTTTCCTTGTACTGGGAAATTTCTTCATTAGAGCGGATATGATATTATAAGAAGCTGTTCGAAAAGTGTGCAAATGTCTCAAGTATGGTAGCATACAATACGCTGATGTCGCGTGCAAAATGATTATGTGGGGAGGAAAGTGACTTGTTCAAGCACGATTGTCAATGTTTGCTACATTTTAGGCCTTACACATAGACAAAAAGTTGCAAACCAGAATTTGGAGCCCGTTCACAAGTCTCCACTGCCGCAGAGCGTACATCAGCTAAAGGCTATTGCGGCAAAAAAAGGAAACGCCATCCCAGGCACAAAAGAAATTGATTTTCTGACCGGCTGTATGCTTCATAATCTTTACACTGGAAAAGGTGCCGCACAGGAAATTTGGGAATAATTTGTCTGTTCATTATTTCGTCTCATCTATCACTCATTATTAAATTTGGCCCTTTTCATTTCTTATCTTTTCTCTGTTTGCGTTGTATTCTCATGCATTATTCGGCAATATTCATCGTTTCAATAGTACAGGATAAGTTGACATTTTCGTAGTTTTGTTATTGTCTAATTGATTGCATGAAAGGTAGTTGAGTAGTCGAAGCTGTTCTGTAGTATAATACTGTATAATTTGCGCGCGCGCGATATAGTACAGCTAAAATTTTAATAGATCATTCAAATAACCCCCTTCAATGCATATAATTTTGCATAAATGCAGTTACCAATGCTACGTTTGCCTCTATTCGAGCAGTCTGTATCTCGAAGCGACGAAATCGTGAGCAAACTAAGTGCCTTACAATCTCCAGATTTGGTGCTATTCAAGGAAGTAATATAATCATGATGATCACAGATTGCGCGAATTCAAATGCAGCGCTCTAAAGAGGGTAATTGAAATCACCCTCAACTCCCAGTACAAAGTTTGCCGCTCTCTTCGTTCTGCAGAAGTTTGCTTTGTCACAGAGAGGCAGGCACTTGCCAGCCTGCGCCTTACTCCATTAAAACTCGGCGATTGATATCGGACAAAAGTTGACTGTATCTCACACCTACTATACAATGTCTTATGCGACTATAAGTGTGATACTCAGCCAATTTAACTCCGATATCAGTGATTGAGCTATAGTGAAATGGGGCCCTGAGGAGAGGTTGACACGGGAGTATGGCGCTAGTCTATGGGATCTATTTTATATAACGATTGCACTTTCATTATAACAGCTGCAAAAGTCTGATGAAATGAGCCCACTAATGTAACGTAAAAATGAATTACGCGGCAAAAGTACTTTATTTCCCTAACAAAATATATGGTTGCCCCTTCTGGGCACTGGCGCCACCTTCATTGACCCCTCCCCGGTCCTACTCTGTTGACAAATATGTGATGCTCCTACTTGAATGCCCAGCCCTCTATTAGCCTGCATCTTCTTATGTAATGATGTTTATGAATGTCATATTTGATTTGCGATTGAAATGAATTGTGAAACGCATTGCAAATGTATCGTCTTTATTGCCTCTGCAAGCTCTCGCATATTACATTAGATTTGAGGTTGAGTTCGCTCTTTTACTCCACCACGATGCAAATTAATTGGTTTCAGCTCATTTTTAGGCAATGTTTTTTATGAGAGCATTGTTGTGCATGATATTGTTAAGTGGAAACGGGGAAAGCAACCTCTTGAAATGGCATTGTATGCATCGGGTAGTATACTAAGGTTCTTCGTGTAGCAATCTCTTTCGGGCAATGAGACCATCCGCAAACTTTAAGTAGGTAATAGATTGACTCACAACTATTTCTTATTGTTCATGGATTCTGCTGTTCGATTACTAATAAACGAAGATGTTGCTGGTTATTGCAAACAAATAGCAGCGGCCACAGGATAGATTCTTAATGCATTGAACTGAATGCAAAAAGGGATTTGAAGATATGAAAAATATTTTTTTTCGATTTATAAATCGGCCTATTCGAGCACTATTCGTGTAAAGGTATTTAACATATCTGTGAGCCGCAAAAGTCTAATCAGAAGAGCATTCTTTCTGTTCACGCGAGCTTTAAAATCGTGCTCTTTGTACATGTCAACATCCCTATAATATATACCCGTAAATCCTCTAATAATCGCCCTGGGCAATTATTATTTCATAAGGGATCTGAGGGGGGCGATTATTATTTCAATCGATGTTTGAATGAGGCACTCATCGGATAGAGGGCATTTTTTGTTTCAATCGTCAATTTAACTTTAAAAGCGCTCATAAACAGAAAGATAACGCATTATCAGGAGTAGGATTTGAATAGGAATCCAGTGTTGACCTACACTGCACAAGCGTTTAATGTTTTAATCACTCTGAAAGGGGGCGATTATTAGAGGATTTATTGTAGTTTGCATTAAAATTGTCACATGATTAAACCTCTCTCCTTTCTCTACATACAGAAAGCGCTTAATATCTTCCCGTACCGAAATTATTTTTAAAGACGTGTGCAATATCTCATCGGTTTCAAAAGTACTTTCGGCGCCTAAAAATATTTCATTTAGATATGCCAGGTTTTCTTCGCTACAGTTTTGATCAGTGCATAGTCATTGTTCCTCTGCAACTGGCATTGAGTATTGGGAATAGCCTGCGCAGAAAGATATTACAAAGCGCACATCTTTTTCAATCGTTCTCGTATTCGGACATCGATTGCAGTAAATCTTCCATTTATGGCTAAGTAAAGAAGTACAGAGACAATTAAGACACATTAATGAAGGAAAAGTGAGTAGATTGAGGGCAGGTGTCATTAATTTCAACTTTTACTCATGACTAACTTCAATCATTCATTTGCCTTAGGTCTTCGGATTTAAGAAACTGTTAAAATTTTAATGCTGTGCGCACTGCACTAGGCTACAAGTGCATCAAAATTCATGTTGACCGGCGGAATACGCGTAATTTTTGTTCTCGCGTATAAGGGTAACTTTTAAACAGCATGTTCACTTTAATAGGACACTTTCCGAATCAGCATAGGACGCTTTCCACTTCACAGAGAACAATTTTCGTATTGATAGGACTTAAACGATGTCCTTTTTGATTCTAAAATCGCCCTCTTTGAAGTGGAAATAATAATCATTTTGCCATCGCCATTTATAAGTCGAGTACGAAAAGTAAAAATGATTATCCTGGGAAGCGCGTCAACTAGTTCTGTATCGCATCCCTTTGCATCCTCCCCTTGATGGATATGATTGCGATAGAGCGACAACTGCCTGCGCCGTCTGCGACATTGGGTTGGTAACATAATCGATTCCCTAATGTTATGTTAGTCCTAATTACAAAAGTCATAGTCGTCATGACATTCATTATAACAATCGCTTGACACGTATAATTATCGCTGTCACACATCGTGTCATGCCAAATCCATGTTTTAAAGTTGCTGATCAGTTGAAGCCTATTTCTGAAATGCCAGTTTTAAGAGTTATGATATGTGCCTTATCTCATTACTTAGCCGAGAAATTCATAAACGTGTTATAGCAGTCGGGAGTATTGAGTTATAAATAACTTTTGGAAACCATTATGTGTCCAGCCTATGTCTCATTTTCGCGAACTGAATGAAAGTAGCGGAATAATGACGGAGCGCTCTGTCGCACACTCTACTCACCGATCAATATCTGCGCTCTTTCATTAATTACCGAATGCTTCGTCAATTATTAATTTTCGTGGTAAACAAAGCAATTAATCACACCTACAGGCAGCCAGGCGCGCACTACTCGGTGGTGGCTGTGACTATTTGCCAGAGTAGTCCGTCAAGTAAACTATGACGGCACATGCGCTGGTTCGTCTTTATATAAAATACAAATTTCTTCTACACTCGGAATAAGGATGAAGCTTAGGATAAGCTAAGAAAATTCAGAAATACTTTTCATTCCGGCTTATCCTAAATAATATCTAAAGCTACATGTGGCAGATCATCAAAACATATTTAGGCAGAAGGTCTGCATATTAATGCTACCTTCGTTGCATAAAAAGTTCCGCCGAGCCGAGCTTCAATCAATCCATATCAACCAGACTGTTCACACTGTTCCATTTGGGCAAGTCCAGGTGTTTTCCTGTCTGTTCACCGCGTACTTTTCGAAGGAAATTCGGGTTAATTGAGTGAAAAGTTTCACTTTAGTGGTCAATGCAGTTTCGGTTAATCGAATTTGTGAATGCTGCCTTACGTTACGTTACCCATTGACCATATAGTGCCAAAGTAGGCTTTAGTTATGCTTTTAAGATGTACTTGTTTCTTTAAAAGAGATTCATCTCTCTTTCCACTCCTTTGGTTGAGCAAATTGCTCGTTACAGTTATTTCGTTTATCATGCATGTGCTGGTTTCCTGACAATGCCAGAGCAAAAGTGCACTCAAGAACTTATGCGAACTTTCTCAGAATCAAGTTATATGTATTTCAATGTCTTTCACTTGTCTGAGAACTTTATTTTCAGGGCGATCAACGCTGGTGCCTCCACTGTTTGAGAAATTAACTGTTTTCGCCCTTCTTCAAAAGTCAAAAATTCTGAACAATATTCGCATGCATAGTTTATTGATATTGTAGGCCCTTACTTTTGCTTTTGCAGTTTGAAATTTTTTAGAGTAGCGGCGTTGGAAGAGAGGAGATAAGGGGGGAGTGACTCCGTGCCGCCGATCACTGTTCAGCCTTTATCAATAATTAGTTGTGACGTAAACGCAGTAGCTGTTTGGGATTTTTCTCGTCCAAATTAATTTTTTAATCATGACTCCTACTTATTGAATGACCAAAATAAGTTGCTAATTCTGACTTTTGATCCGACAATCAGCTCTTTGAATGTAACGTTGCAGCATTATCATCTAATTTTTCACCTGATTATGAAATTAATGACTGAATCTTAACTCTAACTATTTAAATAGCCAATATTTATTTCGAAAGTTTAAACTGGAAATGGGAAATTCTGACTTATCAACATATCTGACGTCAGAACTAACACTAGTTCTTGACTGTGATGCCACTGATAAATATTTTACATTTTAAAGCTCTTAGTCACCAGCTTCAAGAATCAACGATGAACAAGCATTTTAAGGTAAGCAGCAGCATTGTGAAACTAGCAGCACTCATTGTTTAAGCTTGTTACTAGGATAGGTATCTTTTGCATAGTACTTGTTTCCAGACACGGCCGATAACCGATGAATGTCTAAGGAGGCTATAGAGATCAGTGTTACTTGACGCCCGTTCCCTAAGCAGTGTGCGCTCGCGCAGACCAATTTTCACCTTTTTTTCTCAAAAATAACACTTTTTTAGAAGCCCGTCTGTTAAGACGCGGCGCACATCGATATCTTTTACTGATGCAGTCATCGGAGAATCAATTGTTCTGCAGGGTTTTTTGCTTTGTTTGATCTTGTCGTCAAGGATAGTTGCCAATTTTGACTTCAGCCTGCTTCTTGTCAATTGTCTGTAGAATGTTTTAGAGCAAAGAGCGCGCACCACATGAGATGGTGGACTGGGACGAACAGGATATGCGAATGCGGTTTGTCCTCTTATAATTGCATTTTCGCAAATTTCAGGCGAACTTCCGAACGCCCATATCCCCTGGCACTTGACTAATGGCCACTCTTCCTTCGCAGAGAGCTTTTATGTGTGTGATATTCTCTTTTATATGATGTTAAGTTACTGCTAAAGCTGTTTCAGCGATCTGTTTCATTAGACTATTGCAATCGCGGTAATCCAAGCACTGTGGCCGAATATTTTTGGTTCCTTTCTAGTTATTTCCGGTATCCGATTAATCCCCGCGCTCGTAATTTCGCAATACTGCTATACTGCAATTGTATTAGTTTATGAAGTAGGTCTATGGGCGACGGTTCGGTCATAAGCAATGACAGGTTCTTAAGTTTAGGCTCTTCTCTTTAACATTCATTTAACATTAAGCTTGAGCACCAAATGCTTATTTGGCATGATACCGCGTACAAAATGTTTTCCTAAGCGTTCCATGCGAATGAACATGTGTATAATCTCAAGTGGTTATCCCCTTGTTTCGTTTATAGTGTTATTTGTAGTCTAGCAGCACCCTGTGACGCTAACGAAATTTTTACGCACGGGTGTTTCACTACGACATTGATTTTGCAATAGGCCGTTCTCTGGGGGGAGCAAAACTATATTTAAACTTTATCAAAATTTTGAAAAAAAAGATATCGTATCGTTCAGCCAACGATATTTACCTATGTCTGCCAGGGGCGCATTTCTAGTAACTATCAGTGTTGCAATAGTTGAAAAAAAATGAATATAGTTAGTACTAAGTACTAAATTGAATTTTAAAATTAATTAGTTAATAAAAATAACAATTTAATAACATAACTAGTACTAAATAGCAATTTAGTACTAGTTATTAACTAGTTAATTTGAAAAAAATTCAATTTTTTTCAGATTTTATTTATCAGCTGATGGTAGCAAATAGTTGTAAAATAGTACTATTTTGCTAAATAGTACTAGTTAAAAAAGTAGAAAATAGTTAGTACTAAGTACTAAATAACAATTTAGTACTAGTACTAAAATGAATTAAATAGTACTATTTGCAACACTGGTAACTATTGCTAATGCTGAATTGAAAATAACAAAGGTTAGTCAGAAAACCGGAAGTAACCAGATATCGCCGGAATATGACCAATGATCAACGATCTCACTTTCTATCTGGAAGTTTCGGGGTTTTGAAACTTCAAATATTTGGTACAGGATGCCGCAGGACCATGATACTAACTAGTTCCTCTCGGGTTGCTTCAATGCTATTTTAAAGTTTCATTCTGCCTCAGGAAGGAAATATCACGCTGTTCAAATTGCGGTTATTAGTGTGCCAAGCTAGTTCCCGGACATTAGATTACGCTAGCGTACGCTGGTACGAAATTTGCTCACTAATGATGCTACTTAGGAAATTTTTGACGCAAATGTTCTTTTACCCTTTTGTTCGAGCGGTGGGCGACGGGTGGTTGCTTCGACTCCCTCGCTTTTGCTGTCTTACCGATTCCTCATTCATCCATTTGATGCCACTTTCGTTGAAAATGTTTGCGCAATGATCGCCGTATCGCCTTTAATAACCGCGATATAGCCGATTTCAGATCACTTCTGCAGGCAATGGGATATGAAGTTGATTTAAATATAAAGGTATGGGTCGGCAAGTTGCGACCAAACGATGATTCAGTCCAAACTTGCGAATGGGAAAGTAAAGGTAGTCGATGAGAGGAATTAGGTACTCATTACTTATGCATACGCCCAAATCGTTCTCTAGCGGTTGGCGTGTGGCGTCTGTTTTGCACAACCGCAATTTTGTGGAGCATATAGGCATTCCTCCTCTTTGGCCAAGAATCTGTTTCATCTAAATGTTGTCGCACAATGACTCCAATACCATTGCTGGAAGTATGGTGATCGGTCAGTTGTGACGTGGGCATGACGATGTCCAACGTCACCATGGATTAACAACTGTACTTCCCGCGGTGTTTTGCAACAGTTTTATGAAAAAGTCATGCGACGTTTAGTAATTGTATTAAAGTATGCTCCAAGCAAGTATTTCGGGCTACATGGACTATATCCCAGCGAACACTTGTCGTCCTTGCTATCCATCAGCCGGCCACTGCTTTTCTCCAAAAATATTTAGTGAAAAGGGCGAGCTCACGCTTTCTAGTTCGATTAACGCGATCAATTTTAATTCGACTTTTACGCAAGGATTGTTGGACGTTTTATGAGACGCGGGCGGCGTAATAAATAGCGTACTGCCCATTCTAATCATTAGTCCGTCGGTATCCATCGGGCGCAGACAGCGACGCCGCAGCGGAGAGGAGGGAGATATAGGCGATAATTAACCACCAGCAGGGCGGTCGTGTTCGCCGGCGCA